>JAPSES010000081.1:14572613-14587946 GCA_029822895.1 Maxillicosta whitleyi | reverse complement strand
GTTGGGTTCTGCTGCACCAGTGGCATTTATGACAAGAGTCTGTATGTAACTCAAAAGTAATACAGTCATGTAATGCATTACAATTCTGACACAGTGCTATTGTAAGGTAAGGAATTACTTTGATAACAGATAACAGTAGCAAGTAGTCTGTAATAGATTACTGTTTGGAAGTAACTTGCACAACACCGGTGTTGAACAGTAATTATACTGTACATAAAGGAAGTACAACAAGTACAAGAAAAGTCAGAACGCACTGGGAGAGAAGTGATAGAACCAACAAAAGTAAGATGGAGATAATGAAACGTATTGCTCATAGTATCAGTACACTGTGTCTGCTCCTTCCTTGTGTAAAATGTTCTGTTTCATAGGCTCGCAGTGAAAGTGAAAACCTCTATAATCCAAAGTAACTAATGGGACTGCAGACCTTGCTGGTGTTCTTCCCCTCCTTCTTCATAAACACACTCATTTTTTGTTAATCACAGGGGGATCATCTTGATTGCGCTTGCACAGTTTGACACAGTGCGAATGTGTGTGAATATGGCATCCTATTGATCTGCGGTGAGACACACCCTCATCCTCCTGTGTCTTAATGGATGAAACCACCACTAGAGGGAGAGAGAGTCAGCAGCACCGTGCCAACGCTGCTCCGCTCAGCCATGGCGTCCCTCACTATGTTAAGTCATTGTATCTTCTCACAAACACGTGCACATCCTTCACAGCTCTGAGTGGGAGGGTCATCGTCACGGTTCTGACGGAGGACGCGAGTTAAAGTCGAGTTCAAATGACTCACGCGCCTCAAACAACAACAGGGGAAAATATTCACGAGGATAAAAGCAGCTGATAAACATCACTTATTCAGACATGAGTAAACAGAGGCGGTGACTGACACGTCTGCACTGACCAACTATTATTATGGCTCATCCTGTAATAACGCTGTGACCGAAGGCTCGCAGGGCAGAGTTTTCAACAGAATGACCTACAACGTCCTGACAAACATAAAAAAATACTCCTGCATTCCTTCTGCATTGTGAGAGCCGCAACACAAAGGCAGATTTTCTAGAATCGTAACAGCAGCTTGCAGAAGCTATCCGTCCAAGAGCACGCAGATTATTAATTAATGCAGTGGTTCCCAGCCGTTTCCCTTCGGAGACTCCTCTACTTTTATCTAAGAAAAGATGAAGCCCCAGCTCTCACAGAAACACCCAAAGAATGAGGTGAATCTACGCCTTTACTGGGAAAACTTTACACGTGTAACAGATGCCTCAAATTCAAGTGACAGGTAAAATAATAAAAAAATAAAAAACATATTTAAAAAAAAAATAGCCGATAAATATTGGCACATCCAAATTTTTAGCTTTGATTTAGTGCAAAAAAAGTAAAACTTAAATGATGACCCCTGATAAAGAATTTAGGTTTTATTTATTTCTATTAATACAGTTATAACACCATAAAATCTAAAACAGTGACTAGTTAGTTTTGAGTGCTGGAAATATAAAGTAACTAAGTTTTTTTTTTTTTTTAATAGCTGAAGGAATAAATTCAAGGTCAAACCAAGGTTCATGTATTTTTCCACGTTTCATAGATTTGATTTTCTGGTGGACGACTACATCCTACCATTATCATCTACTTCTTATGGCATGTGACTGATTATTATACTAACAGCTGTGCATAACACGTTGTTGTGAATTCAGCTTTTTTTGTCTTTTTTTTTCATTATTGGTGTCAGTAAATTTACATAATTTAATGTAAAAGGTCTGAATCAGAATCATCAGCTCCTTTGGTGTTTTTCTCAAATACACTGTTGAAACACCACATTATTACCTTCATATCTAGTTTTTTGTTTTTGTTTTTTTTTAGTAAAATTACAGGTCTATGCCTTAGACTACATGCACTTTATTTATTGTTACCTAGTGGTTAGGATATGTTACTGTTGTGCCTGTGCACCGTTTGTCCTGTCTTGACTCGTCTTCGCATGGGACGGACAGAAACGTAATTTTGATTCCTTTGTATATTCAGTACATGTGAAGAATTGACAGTAAAACTGACTGACAAATCAAGATGACTGGTAAAATCTGGATTATGTTGATGAACAATGTTAGTGTGAACTTGTCAAAGATGTCAAAATCTTCTGAATAAGAAATATTTTTTTATTTTAAATAATTTTTATTTCACATGTGAAAGTCGAATTTAGACCAAATGTCATAAACCTCCTGTGTTTTTTGGGGACCCACTGAGGGAGGAACTGTTAAAATAATTCCTAATATTAGTATTTTCAGACCAATGACAATATGTCGATTAATTTTTTTCCAATAAACTATGTATCACCTACCAAATGCACCGCATTAAAATACCCTTTTCTATTTTAAGTCTAACATTGTATTAAGTTTTTTAGACTTTTACCCAGATGTCTTGAGTATGATGAAAAATAAATCCATTCATTTAGGATAAAAGGTTTTTATCATAACAGAATTAATTTATTTAAACATATAAAAAAACTTTTTTTTCAAGAAAATTACATTAACATTAGTAACACGTATTAATTGACAATTAACAGTTAACTAATGTGTGTTATTGCATAATTAATCAAGTGTACACGTTCACTGCTGCATTAATTTACACTTTAATTCATACTTAAACATTTAATATTTAATAATTCCAATCCAAAAGTTAACATGTGAACCCTTAATTAATGTTAAGAGCCTTTTAATTCAGAGCTCCTTAATGTATTTTTGCTTTTGATACGTGATATGGTATTAATTTATGTTGATAATATATCCAAGAAGGCCATAGTTGACATGTAGATAATTAACTCATTATAACATTAACAAATATTATTAATGTGCCCTTATTGTAAAGTGTTACCGTTTTATAATATAACCAGCCTGCAGTTGTTGAGGGTTTGGATTCTTTAATATCTCTTATGACCCCATAAATCTAGGACTAACAGCACACGATCATACAATATTTAAGATGTACCACTTACATCATTCATTGTGCTTTCTGTGTGAATCAGTCTTCATCGTTCAGACCAGCTGCCTCAAAGTCTACTACTGGAGGATTAGACGACGTACCTTCACAATCACTGTCAGTCTGCGCTAAAAGCTTCAGATCGTGGAGTAAGAGTGAAATGAGACGGACAGGTTCTCGCAGCAGAACGTGTGGAGTGTTGCAGAGGAAGTTCCTAAACCTCACCACAGATGTCTTTTGTGGCTTGTCGGAGTATGTCTGGCACTAATCCTTCCTTCTAAAACCTGATCAGGTGAAACTGAAAACACTTTAAAGTGACATCTGCAAACCAAGGCAGATCTGTAAAGAGCAGGAAACAGACAAAGACGTACTCTAAAATCTTCAGTCAGAATGAAATAACTGTACGGTATGTCATCTAAACCACAGTGAGGCATGATTATTTCACAGATTAAACCGCAAAGAGTCAGTGCTACGTTTATGGCAGTTCCTGAACGAACTTTTCTTTCTTTCTCAAGTGATTTATCCTCATTTATTGTAATATTATCCTCTGTATCTTGCATTTTCAAGTGAAAATCAGGTATTTTTCTGTATTTAATTCACTGACCATGTACTTTAATCATCATTGATTCAACTCCATGGGTTTTACTAGTTGTACAATGTTTTAGAAGATGACGGTGTTTCCATGGTAACTACAGAGCCTCTGAACGTCCAAACAAGTCATATCTGAAGACCATGAAAAGATGAACCGCATTTTAAACCAGTTATTTACATGTATTAATAGAATTAGTGGATCAGCAGGTATTAAACAGTTTAGATCAGTATATATATTTGGGTCTTTATGGGTTAAGAGTCTTAGGATTCAAGAAATGATCAGATAACATGTAGAAGTACAGTTTAACATTCAACAACAGTTTTATCATTCAGTTTTCTAAACCAGTTTCCTCACTTCATATACAGCAGAATTTAAAGCAAAAAGTCTAAAAAAAGCTGCCTTTCACTTGAGTAAGTCATAAAAATTAATTATGTGTCTCTTTGAAGGTCTCTTTTTCTCACTTTGTATTCATACAGTGTAGTTGAAGTGAGATTTCTTGAGGACATAGTGTCAGGAAGTACAGGTCTTTTTTTCCACATCCAAGTGTAGCAGTGTCGCAGCATTAAAGTTATAAAAATGTGCATAAATGGACGAGCTACCACGAGGTCAGCCACTGGTTTGGATAACCATTTTGAACCCATGAGTTTGGTGTTTATTATCTTGGTTGGTTATAGGCAGACATGTCCTTATTTCAATGAGAAGGTGGAGCTGAGGGGGGGCAGGGGGGTAAAGGGTGTAGCTCGCCAAGTTAATGCTAATGCTGCTGTTAACTGACTGCCAACAGCGACCATGCCACTAACTAACTAACACGTTTTTTTTTGTCTTCATAGAAACAGTGCTCAGCCTCTTATCATGGATAGAGCCGACCAAGGCACATTAGCTTTGAAGTGGATTAAGTCAAGGTCAACAATTCACTGGTGGTCAACAATTCACTGGTTTCCAGCACAAAACCAGCACCACACAAACAAGCCTAGCCATTTCATACAATGGATAATAAACCTGCTTATCAAAAGGCTCGCTGACATCAAATCTAATTTACGTTATGGTATCAGGTTAAAATCTTATTGACAAAGCAATGATTTATTGAAGGACCACCAGCAAGGTCTAAATGAAGATCTGAATGACTGAGATGTCAATGACTCCTGGAAGAAAAGTATGACTTGGCATTTCCAGAAAAAAGTTAGTGTTGAGAGTAAAGTCATGTCCTTCTGAGGTTTTAGACATTGGAATACTCCTGAACACTGCAGATCTACTCATACCATAAAAAGAACACACACTGTTAGGAGTAGTTGTCGACTAGGTGTCACTACAAGGACATGATCCCTTACTGGTTTCTCACTCATTTATGTCCACTGGGACACACACAACATGATACAGGAAGTTGGAGGTAGTGCTATTGCTGTACAGTCAGGAAACTGACCCCTTCACCACCACCTTAGATTAGCTAACCCATTTACAAAGATGTAAATCACACACTGATGTGACTACAGCAGAGACATCATAGTGGCGAGCCGCTGGCAGACAGACAGTATTAGTGGGTTGTTTTTCCCTGCGGCTGAGGGATGGAGGGCATCAATTAGCCTCCAGCACGCTCTGACCTTGAAATGGAGCGCAGGCAGTGAACAGGAAGTCTCCCTGTACCACAGGCAGGAGTTTCAGTTTGTGTCATGCATCATTTATTGATTTTCACTTTTTCTTATGACTGGAAGTGTGCACCAGCCTGGTCACATTTTAGGGCTCTTCCATATTGTATGTGGCCTACGAACTCAACAATATAACATCTATTTACTGAAGTGTGCCTAAATCTTTTGTGCCAGGTGCCCATTAGTACTTCAGGAAGAATGAGTGAATGTGACTAACATGCATTAGCTTATGTAGGGTTTGTTTGTTGTATCCTTACATGCCTTTCTATGTGGCAATATTTCAGAGGCTTAGTCAGAGGCCTCTATGCAACACTCTGCAAGTCACAACGTGTCAGTTTCAGGCGAAGTCCTGAAAGCTGACACTTCCTGGCACAATCGTTGAAACAGAGCAGTTACAAAATCAATTTTTGGGAAAAAAGCCAATCCTTTTTCCACAGCATTTGGTAGTTTCCTTTTAAAACACTGAAACAGTTCAAGGTTATGAAGGACTCTGGGTATATCATCATTGGACACATGTTAAAGGGAATCATAAGGGCTACTTACAGATTGTTGGGATGATATTGTTGTTTAACTCCTGCGTTGTCTGCGGGGTCTGCTTTGGGTTGGTGGGTTTGAAAGCATTGTATTTCATTGTAACAGAGGAGTCACTTTGAGTCACTTTGGGAGGCGTGAAAGGCCCCCTAGTAGATTTCTCCTCCACTAAAACCTCAGGGCGACCTGGGGTAACAGTGATAGCGGTGGTCATGGAGACGGTAGATGGAGATGATGAATGAGGAAGTGACACAGTCAGTCCCAGCGTGGGGTCAACTGATATAATAATCGGGTCCTGTCCGATTCGTTTAGGATCTAAGTGCGTGGGTGGTTCATACTCAAAGATCTTATCCACAAAGACCCATTTAAGGCCGGCTGTGCAGAGGGCTAAGCTAAGCAGACAGGCCAGAATGGGCAGAATGCAGATTTTCTCAGAGTGCAGGCAATTGTTAATCTGTTCCATCTCTATGCACACGCAGCAGGTCCCGGGCAAGGCCACAATTCCCAAAGCCCCCGAATGTTCCCCATCATCACCACTGCCACCACCGCCTCCCTCTTCTGCAGTTCCCTCTTCGCCCTCCTCCCTACTCTCACCAGCTGCCTCTGTCTCCTCTGGTTTCTCCTCGGGGACTTGTCCAGTATCAACAGTAGAGCCAGCAGGGGATCCAGGAGGGGGAGCTGGCCCTGCAGAGATGTCCTCCATTCCCTCAGTCATCCTTCCCAACTCCTGGATGAAGGGTCTGCAAACACCTTTAACTATTAACTCAGAGCATCACACAGTGGCTGTCCGCCACTAGTTTCCTCAAGTGTGTTTTCCATCATGAGGCTGCGGATTGATGTTAAAATGCTCTTCAGAGAGTGTCTAACCTTGTTAACAGTCTGGGAGATATGTAGACAGCCTTGTGCGCATGGGGAAAAGGAGCTCCTTACTCATGCTTTCTTACCAGAAAAGCACTCGCCTATAAATAGAACTGTCAAATTTGCTGCAGGCAAAAAAAAACAAAACACAAACCACAAAATTAGGTGCTGTACTTGTATTTTGCGCAGTCTACGGGCGAAATAACGGCGGCTAACTCACCTGGGCACTTGGACGGAAGAGGTGGTGTCGACGTGTTGGGCCGGCTGCAGCTGCAGTAGCTGTAGTGCAGAGGACAGGACGGCCAGGCACTGCAGTGGCAGGAGGGACATGCTGTCTTGTCTGCTGGAGCTCCAAGCAAGCTGAAAGGCTGAATCATCAGGGAGAGGCAGGTGCCCTTCCTCTCTCAGTGCAGCCACAGAAACAGATGAGTAAGGAGAAAGAGAGAGAAAGAGAATCAAGTAGAGAGGGAGGAAGAGATGGGGTTGGAGGGGAGGGGATGGGGGGGCGGGGGGGTTGCAGCAGCAGCAGCAGCAGAGAAGGGCATAGAAGATGGGATACTCCCCTTTTTCTACTCTCACCCCTCCTCTTTCAGTCCTTTCCTGTCAAAGTGGTGTGCAGGAGGGCAGCCTCTGGGCCTCCTCCCTCTCTGCCTCTCTTCTTCCTGTCTGGTCTGGACGAGTGCGTCCCTGCTCCCTCTCCTCGCAGTCTGCTCCCAATCCAAGCACAAAGCATCCAGCTAAGCAAGTTCCTACTTGATCCAATTAGAGCGCATGTCAGCGAATCACAGGCGGGCAAGTGCTGTAGCCACCCCTCCAGCACCACTCCCCATTGATTATGCTGATACTATAGGGTGTGTTTTTTGTCAAGGGGAAGGAGCCAAGGAAGCAGACATATGATCCGTCCCAAGAGACTGCAGCCATTGTGCTCTACTCCTCTCAAGTTATTAGTGTAATAACACGGATGAATAATAATAGTAATAATGATAGATAGATAGATAGATAGATAGATAGATAGATAGATAGATAGATAGATAGATAGATAGATAGATAGATAGATGAGCACGTATACACACCTAAGAGCTTGGGGGGGGGGGGGCAAAGGAGAGAACAGAACCTTATGAGACATTCACAAACCAGCAACAATGTGGGTCAATTTGTTAATGGGCCTAAAGCACCAGTATTGATATCACACTTGTGTCCTTTGGAAATCACTTGCAATTGTGTGAATGAGTTCATGTAATTAAGAAAGCAAATTAAAATGTCAAATAACAGGACAAACCTGGGATCAGCTACAGTGGAATCACACATTCTTTGGCCTGAAACACAGGAGAGCAGAGTTCATATCCTGTTGCAAATCACAGGAACAAGCTGTTTATTTTTGTAAAATTCACACTCATTGTTATGTGTCTGTCTTATTCTAAACCTTCACACAACTCTTTTTCTTTCCTTAACCTGGCAGAAAAAGGTGTAGTCACAAAAACAACCTCCTCAAACTTAAACATGACGGTTATATTGCATATATTAATACTATCTATGGTATTTTGACTGTTCAACAAAAAAAGTTATGCATTTTGTATTTTTGTTATATGCAGGGTAATATTCATGTTTGCGTTGGCCAGTGTCAGTGACTAGGCTATTTGATCATGTGACGAGACGATACCATATGGTGACTAGTTTAGGTGAAAAATCTGTCAAGGCTGTGTACATCTACAAGCCCCCATATGGGTCATCATAATATGAACTGAGACTTGTAACTCCTTTACCCTTTTAACTAATGATCCATACATTGCCTTATTTTTTTTTTTCTAACCACAAAAACAGATAACAAATCCTTGACATCATGTGGTCTTTCATAATTATACATAAACTGGGGATATAGACAACAAAACTCACACTCCTCTGGCAATGTGTGATTGACAGAAAGCCCCCAGACCACCAATAAAAGTATTAAGTTCCCAGCCCCCAAGCCCACCACACTAATAGGCTCGCAGGACAGTCCAAAGGCTTAAACAAGATGAAGACGGGCACAAAGGTCAGGTCACCGCCACACTGAACACTGACACTACTGTGACCCTTTCCAATCCTCAGACAGAATTAATACCAGTAATGGTATCTGTGGGAGAGGACTTCCTGTCAGGCCCCTGAATTAGGGACCTGCATATTGATTGTCTTCTCAGCATTTTCACCTTTTTGAGTGCGGCTTTGTTTAGAAGAAATCACTTACCCCGAGGAAAACCACAGCATGTGCATGGATTTTATGCTTTTTACATGGATAAGGGGAAGGGGGAGAAGTGCCAAAAATGAATGGGACCGCTGCCCACTGTGTATATAAAGAATGAGTCAGGATTTATTAAAGGCTGCATTAAAGATATCAGAAAAAATAAAATGAACAGTAGCCTCATTACTGTAAAACATAAATACCATATCTTGTGATTAAGCAACTAATAATGCCTTTCTGTCAACTAGAGTGGATATCTTGCATATATAAATGTTTTTGGGTTGTTTTTTTTAAAAGTATTTTTCAGATTTCTAGGTTTTTGTGTGTGCTTTTGTTTTGTTTGTGTTGGAGTTTGTGCAGGAGGTGTTTTCATTTATTTATTTTAAAAACAAACAGTTCTAAATTAGTGGTATCTAGTACCATACACTAATAGAGCTACAGAGAAACAAAAGACAAGCGCTGAAGAACTAAGAGTGAGAGTTATGGTTTTCACAAACTCCCTCCTACACAGATACCAGTAACTTAATTATATTACATGCAGTGTATTTGCTGTTAAGTGCACGTGGACAGTTAGCACTGTAATGGCGTTAGCTAACATTAACAGATATTCGTTTCCTAAACACACACCTATAAACTTCATATAAACGTGACAGATGATGTTAAGTGCCACCAAATAATTTGATATCAGGACTGTTAACTTAATATATATATAAAAAACATTCATTAACTGACAGACCATATGG
Source organism: Maxillicosta whitleyi (assembly GCA_029822895.1). Lineage (NCBI taxonomy): Eukaryota > Metazoa > Chordata > Actinopteri > Perciformes > Neosebastidae > Maxillicosta > Maxillicosta whitleyi. The sequence continues at coordinate 14,578,394 of JAPSES010000081.1, read as the reverse complement.
TAGTGCATTGTTATCAGGTTAAACTGAAGCAGTGCTAACATTTAACAACAGGCTAATGCTAACATATGGTACTAGCCTTAGGATTTTAATTATTTGTACAGTTATTGACAGGATCCTCTGGCTGTCTAGTTACTGTAATTTCTTAACCACAATTAGGATACAAATGACTAGGGAAAATAAATAATTTAATTCAATAAACAAAAGCTCCAAATTTCACATGCACGTGCTACACTAGCTGTCAATCAAAGCTAATAACCGACACACATGTCACTCACAGCTGCTACACCCTTGATCACGCATAAATTATGTTTTAAGTTAAAGTACCAGTTGTGTATTATTATTTTTTTAACATTAATCTGTATTTCACCCCTGTCATCAGTGTAGCACGTCATCCACAGTGACTTACCCCCGACAGTGTCATGTGTGAGACCTGTTCTGGCCCGGTTTTGGTCGAAATGAAAGTAGTCGGGCAAGTTTTCCCGGGGTCACTAAAAAAACGTTTTTCTTCTCAAAACAGCATGTGTTCAAAAGAGTTATTTATTAGCATCACAAACCAATGAAAAAAGTCCCACCTCGTAATCACTTGGCACTATTTTTCACGCGCTGTCATGCTGCTGACTGCTGCGCACTAGTCAACAACTTTGTTCAGCATTGAAACAGGTAAACTTGCTGTCATCTTGCGGCAGCGCGTAGAGATACGAAGAGAGAGAAAGTAGGGCCAAGTGATTAGGATGATTACACTTTTGTTTGTTTCAAGCCAAATGAGTTATTTATTTGAAATGGAAAGATATTCAAGGATCCACGGTTCTAACCTGGCAATGCCTGGTTAAAGGAAAGATCTGGAACTTTTATAAGATCTGGTCAATTTTTTTTTTTTTTTTTACAATTTTAAAGGACTCATTTGTTAAGACAATTAAGTTGTGTCTGTCAAGCATGACTTTTGGAGTTTTTTTTGCACTGGCAGTGGGTGCTGTTGTGTGGATGGGGGTGGTAGAGATTGTTTTGATGGGTTTGTGTTGTTGCCTGTTCTTATAAATAATGAAAACAATAAATATATTTATGAAAAAACAAACCAAAACAAAAAAAACAAAACAGTCATTGCATTATGAACAAACAACCATGTGTTACAACCAGTTACTGCAATGTCATGGCATTGAAAAGTGGTTAAAAAAAAAAAGGTGGTACACATTGAACAAAACTATAGTTTGTATAATTCCGCTCATGACCATCTGTTATAATGTATTGCAAGGTATGTATGTCAACATAAAATACAATATACAAGCTTAATAAGTAGAAAAGTGTCAAGTGAATAAAATCTGGAAAATATGATGTTTTACTTGAAAATGAAAAAAGTTGAAACCTGGAAGTCAGGTGGGCTCTAGTGGCCACCGGTGGTATTACACTTGATACTTTGACACTTCAGGTCCCTATCAAAAGTAGCTAAAAACTGTACTACATAATAGAAAACAATAAAGGGGCAGTTTCAAAGGATATGATAACTGGTGCACAGGATGATTCAATTAAAACAATAAAAGACAGTTCTCTTAAGTAGGTTTATTTTTACAACCATATTCCCTTTGTCTATCCTATAATTAGTAAAATAGCATCTAGAAAAATCCATCAAGTAAACACATTAAACAAATAAAATCAATACTACTCATAAAAATTAAAAGACTATGAAAAAGGTGCATACAACATATGGTTTACGTCATCAAAAAGTTAGTAAAATAATTCCCTGCGGTCTATATGTTCACAAAATCCAGCAATAAAGCTTTGTGTGTACAGTAGGAAACAATGCATAATAAGTTCTGTAAGTACTGCAGAGAGAATGATTGCGATACTGAATATGACATGAAAACATTCAATATAATAGTTAAAGTGGGGCTGAAACACTGAACAATATTACTGTAGGTAAAACATCTTAATATGGATTTGTTTCAAAATTATATTTCACCAGTAGGGGAAGTCATCTCTAAACAAGAGCCAAGCCTCCTTCATGTTAATTATGATCACATTCCATTTCTTATACAGACTGATCATGTTTTCATTATACAGGTAGTCCTCAGGTTACAACGTATCCGAGTTACGTTATTTCGACTTTACAATGCCGAAGTCTCGTCCGCTATTACTGTACATACGTACTGTATACTGTACGTACATTAAGTACAGTATCTTTTTTTTTTTCTTAACTTGTCTTGTCCAGCATCATAACAGCAGAATGTTCGTCTGGCTACTTTTTGAAACTGAGCAAATTTGCTTTACCAAGGGAAACTTCGTGAAGTATATGAGTTTGCCTTTGATATTTCACTGTCTTTATTATGAGCTTTTTTGAACCATGTTTTGATGCCGGACTTGACATGTGGAGACGGGGGGGAGGAGAAGAGAAGGAGGGAGTGAAGGGGGGAGCGGGAAAGAGGTGGAGAAGACGCTCACAGTAGAATATAGAATATCAACAGTACCAACAACAACAACCATAGTGATAATTATAATGAGAACAATATCTAGAACCAGAACTGTGTAGACTGGACAAAGAAATAGTATCTTATTTTTTTACTTTATTTTATTAATATGAAGTATAATACATGTATTTGGATAGTTGTTTAGAGATTTAGGGGGTATTTAGGGGTGCTAAAGTGTTAATTCCGACTTAAGCGAAAATTCGGGTTATGTCAACAGCGTAGGAACGTAACCCCGAGGACTACCTGTATTCTATTTATATATCAGGAACCATGTGTATACAACAGTGACTCCTACTGGTGAGTTATGTCACGACCGTCGGTTTTTAAAGGTTGGCTCCCCCTGCAGGTGATGAGGTGAAATGCAACATACTTTTCTAGTAAATCCAGGTGTATAAAACCAGATTTTATTGCAGTGCCACTCCATGCCTCAGAAAAAATCAAATGAATCACAGTAATATTGTTCAATGTTTAACATCAGCTTTAAACACAAAGCTCCACCTTTTATTCCATAACGGTCACCCCACCTGCTGTTGGTAAAAGACACATTGTGAACAAAGTGTCTCTGAATGACATGTGAGGGCAGGTCCACATTCAGCATGGGCGCGAAAAACCAGCATTGTCATGGTGGAAATTATGTTTATGGAATATTTTATAACTGCTATACCAGGAGCTCGACAGCATAACGAATGTAAAGCGATAAAAGCGGTAAAACTGAGAGATCATATAGGTCGCTGTGTGTTTTCCTTCGCACATGAATGTCGAAAAACCACAGCTACGCCGTTCCACCGCTGTGAGCGTGTAATGTTTAATCCTTTAATCATGTGTCTTTTCTACATGAAGAACTGAGCCGCCAGGTTGGCAAATCCCAGCACAATCAAGAGACTGTGGAAGACGGCTGAGGGCCAGGACAGCGCCCCCTGTCGTTTCAAAGAGATAATGTGGACCAAGGCAGGAAAGATGAAAACTAAAGCCAGACCACATGTGGCACCAGAAAACCTGAAGGGAAACATGGAGAAGTTTAACACACAAGAGGGAAAGGAGGAGGAAAATACCAGCTTAAAATGATTTTTGGAGATGATAAAGTCTGCCATGAAAAATTACATCTTACACAATTTGCACATTTGCTTACATCCACACTTGGTTTTGTGTGCATGTGTAAGTGTATATTCTGTATGTATATGTGTATATTCTGTATACCTATTTAACTGCACTCTTGTACATTCACAACACATCTGTGTGGCAGATTAGTTACTTCTATATATTGCCTTAATGATAACTATAACCATGTATATTACTATAAACCTCTCTTTGCACTAGATGTATAGAACTGCACTCATCTGTATATTCTTCATCTCATCTCATCTAACTGTACTTAATTACACATCTGTACATATCGCCTATTTGCATATACTGTGTTTAACTGTAATATATCGCACTTCTGCTATTAGCACTTCTAATTGGATGCTAACTGCATTTCATTACCTGTATTTATACTGACTATAAAGTTGAATCTAATCTAATCTAAAATGAGCAAATACCCTTGCATAACTGAACAATATTATATTTACCGTATAATTGATCCAATATTGGGATAAAACTTGGCCATCAGGACTCCAGCTCCAACAATAATTATATTCAGAACCAGCACATGGAGGAAACTGCAGAGAGAAAATACAAAAAATGATTATATTATAATTTTTTTCATTATTAACCTCATTTTAACATAAACTTTTATTTATATAATCAGTGCCAAAGCACTACTATCAAAATACTCACCATTGCATGCACAAACAAATGTTCATTATACAAATATCCATTAAAAATAAAAGATATATAATGGCGTATAACAGCCTGTAAATACCTGAACACTGTGGTGTTTTGTTGCTGTTACATTATAAAATCTATTAAACTGTAAAACATACTGTGTCATACCTTTAACTTCATCAAAATATAAAACTGCAAAAAACATATACAACAAACCAGACATTGTTAAGATGATTAAAATTTCACTGTAAATGTAGTTTTATATGAAGGGTATGGTCTATATCTGATAAAACTGTGCTATAATTTCAATTAAACAATGACGTAAAAAAAAAAAACCCACTGTGCTTTTTCATTTCTGATCATTTTCTTCTATTTGAACCTTAAACTAACCTTTCATTTTCTCACTCACCCCCTCTGTTCACTCTCATATTTATATTTGTACGTGTATGATTATTAAGGGTAAAATCATCTTATGAATAAGATGCACTATAACCATATATCACCACTAGGGTACGCCAAAGCACATACACCTTTTTTTTTTTAAATATGAATTTAAAGCAGTGATTTGTAGCTTTTTTTTTTTTTTAAGTAGTATTCTTTATTTTCCAGCGTGTCCCTGTGTTCTACATAAACTGTAAATGTTTTGCTTGGGTCTGAATTCTTCATTAATCCAACTCCACAGGTCCATCTTCAACACCATTTATGACTAATGACACCAGACAGGTGGTTTGGAGCGCTGGCCCTTTAAATGCACATGACCCCACCCCCTCCAGGTTGTTAACAATGCTGCTCTGTCCCCTTCAGCCACTTGTGTTCGTTAAAACAACCAACAACTGAAGGTTTTCAGAAATCAGCATGGAATTTGGACATATTTTCAGTTTTTACTCCAACCGCTGCTGCTGATAAGCAGTTATTTCGAACCTGGAGAAATGTGCGTCAGAAGTCTTGATCTTTTATGTGCAAATGTCGCGACATATCTAGGTATAAAATGGAATAAATTTAGCAGGATTTTAAACAGGTTGTAGAAATCCAAAATCAATTTTTGCCAAAATGAATATAAAGATGGTTTTGCAGCAGCTGAAGGAATCCAGATCCAACCTGTGTGAACTATTAGGGTCCAAATACATAAACAAATGAAGCACAGACTAAGAAAAGAGGGTATAGATAAATATGAGTTAGAATTCTTTATTAACTGCCCATTTATCTACTGGTATCCTTGGCCCCGTCCCCTGTGTGAACATGTAAAAAAGTTGAAAATAAACACATAGACTGTGGCGTTACTGAGCTGTCCCTCCACATGGACACAAATTTATGCGTCCCAAGGCTCTACTATCTCTTATATTCTGTGTGTGTGTGTGTGTGTGTGTGTGGGGGGGGGTGTCCTACTCTTCACACTCCATTTATAAGGACAGTCTGTATGGTACAGAATCACTGTCTGACCAGGGCTCAGAGCCTCATCAAACACCCCTCCCACCCCCATCATGAACTGTTCTTACTGCTGGAAGGAGGTTCCAGCCCATTCCACATGACATAAGACTGATGAACTCAACATAATACC
>JAPSES010000081.1:14554935-14572513 GCA_029822895.1 Maxillicosta whitleyi | reverse complement strand
CTACAGTGGAATTGTTGCTCTACAGCAAAATAAAAAAATAACATTTGGGTATACATGTGTCTGTTTTCTGTAAAATGATACAAAAGGAAAAACTGTAAATAAAAATTTAGGCCTAAAATATCGGGATACATATCGCGTAAAAATACCATGTACCGGAATGCACATATATTGCGATACATATCATTATCGTGACCTGTATCGGGATTTGTATCGTATCACAAGGTTATTGGCAAAACCCAACTCTTATTATTAACTTATTATTATTATTATTATTACTAGTTACATTGAACCTTACTATATAGGGGTATTAGAGCCACACTGAACATAAAAAATCTGATACTTTGAGAATAAAATCATCATATTCTAAGAAATAAATTAGGGATGCATGGTTACATTTCAGCTGAACATCATGTATTTACATATTAAAATTTATTCATGCAATATTACAAGAGAAAAGTAGATAAAAACGCTGCGTGTATGTGTGTATTTGTTGCTGAACCAACAGCTTCAACGTTTTATTTCCTTATTTGATGCTGCATTATTTCTAAGCTTCTATTTCTATATAAAATTAGAACTTTATACACAATACATTATGCCATTCCTCAAATATCTCTTTTTTATTTTAAGTATGACAATGATACTCCTTTGGATATGAAGGAGGATGATAAAGGATTTTACAGAAACACTGTATTATAGCTAAAAAATAAGATTTCATTTTATGCTCCATATTATTTTTGTCCATGACTGTCTGCAGGATTACACTAACACTACTGCAACCATTTTTCATGAAACCTGGTAAGAATGTAGGGCACGGGCCAAGAAGAGTCCACATTACAATCACCTTTCACAAAAGCTCATTGTGTTGATCTTATTTTTGTCGGGGCAACTGGTCCAAACATAACAGCTAAAGGTTGGCACTGATTTGGCATAAACATGTAGAGACTTTAAAGCAGTGAATATTGTACCTTTGGGTTAACACGCACACACACACACACACACTCAAATCTGTGGAAGCTGAGTTTCACATAAAAAATTGCTTAAAAAATGTATATGGTGAACTTAGAAATATGCGTGTGTGTGTGTATATATTTGAAGGGGGTTCATATATTTTTGTGTATATTATGTCCAGCTCTATATAAACTTAAGTCCAGTACTTGAGGTGGATGGAGTGAAGGAGGGGTAGATGGATATGAACTTGATACAACAGTTTTATGTTCAAGTTGTTATATTACATGACATTACATTTGACTGATGCTTTTATCCAAAGTGACTTACAGGTATAGGCGTATAGCGTAAAGGGTCTTACCTATGAGCCCACCAGGGATTCAAACTGGCAACCATCCGCATGAAAGTCAGCAGTGTAAACCACTAAGCTATCCAGTCGCTGTTATTGCATATTTCTTGTTTTTTTTTGGGGAAAAAATTAAATAATTATTGAAAAAAAAAAAAAAAAAAGCCTCCCCAGCTTCATTTAGCTCAAGTAAGAAAGTAGTGGATTTACTGAAAAGGTTAACATTAAGTCTGATTCTTAAAATAAAAACAGGTGCATGTTCCACTTTGTTGCTGTATTTTCTGTTGTGTTACAAACCGGAGGTCATGAGTATGAACCTGATTCTACTGGTGAAACTTCATTTAATGTTTCAGAAACACTTCATACTCATCTCGGGCTTTATAAATTGAGGGTGTAATGAGTTTTTATATTGTAACATAATGTATTAAAATGATAGGTCAGCTTTAGTCATATTGTTTTTGCAGTGTTGTAATGACCTTCCATATTTATACAGGGTTTTTTTTTTCTTCAATTTTCTTTATTATACAACTAAAGACAGGAAATATTTCAATAGTATTAAACAAGCACAAAATCAACTTTAAAGAGGTCATTTTGCTAAACCCGCATTTATGAGTCTGTGGTTTGTTTATTTGTGCATTTGGACCCTAATAGTTCACAAAGTTTGACTCTGAACCCTCCAGCTGCTGCTAAACTATCTTTATATTCATTTTTGGCAAAAAATCAAGTGGATTTCTATGACTTGTTTTTAATTCCTGCTTAATTTATTACATCTATAACTAGTTACATCATGACATTTGCACATATAAAAGGTCCAGATTTCAATGAAAATTTCTCCAATACGACGTAATTGTTTGTCAGCAGCAGTGGTTGTAGTCCAAACTGATTATATATCCAAACTTTGAGCCGATTAGCTAAAATATTCAGTTGTTGGTTGAACAAGACAGAGCAGCGCAGACAACAACCTGGAGGGGGCGGGGCATGAAAGGGCTCATTTGCATTTAAAGGGCTAACACTAAAAACACATTTCTGGTGTCATTACTCAGAAATAGGTTTAAAGATAGACCTGTGGAGTTGAATTAATGAAGAATTCAGACCAAAGTGTGGGATTTACAGTTTATGTAGACCACAGGGAAATGCATAATTCCATTTTTACATTACATTACATTTGGCTGACGCTTTTATCCAAAGTGACTTACAAGGTATGGGCATGTATACCATAAAAGGGCCTTGCCCAAGGGCCCACCTGGGATTCCAACTGCCAAAATTCCACACCAAAGTCAGTGGTGTAAAACACTAAGCTTCAGTCACTTTAAAAAAAAAAAAAAAAAAAGCAAAAGATCATTCCTTTAAGTGTAATTCTTGTTTGTGTGACAGAAAGTAACCCCAAACTTAAAAAAAAAAAAACAAAAAAAAAAAAACATTAAATGTCATCAGTAGAACAGGACTGGCTGATTGGTCAATGAATTGATGCTGATAGGATGTTTTCCAAACAAACGGTATTGATAGAAGACAGCTCTGATAGCAGAGAATAGATAATATAAGTGAAAATACTGACTAAACTAATACAGATAGAAATGACAAATGTCACTCTTACCTCAATGTTTTACAATATGTCTCATGTTTAGTACCACATTAACTGATTACTCAGTTCAATAGTTAGATGCATTCTAATTAAGTGAAAGAATGTTGGTCATTGTTATCAAAAACCTCACTCTCTGTCGACCCTTGGTCTTGAAAGAAAGTTAGTGGAAAACATCCGACCATCAGTGAAGTAAATATCATTACCGTCTGCCAAAGTGCAGGTTAATAAGACTAAAGACCTGACCCTGACATTCAAGTTTTAACACTGTTTACATACTTCCAATATATTCAGTAAGAAAAGCACATGATCATTATCGGACAGCACCCTGAGACTATTGCACCGACCTGTTTTTACCTTTTAGTTACAGTAGTATGACTTTTGAAGAGATACTCTAGAGCAGAGGTGTCAAACTGATTTTAATTCAGGTTCTATATTCAGCTCAATATAAGATAAGATCATATTTTATTAATCCCAAAAGAGAAATTCAGTATTTTACTGGTCTGACCCATTTGAGATCAAAATAGGTTTTATGTAGCCCCTGAGCTACAATAATATTAACACCTTTGAATATTCATTTCTATATAAAGTCTATATTTTTTTAATTTCAAACATTAATTCCACCGGCAGATTGGACCCTTTGGTTTGGTTTTGGGCAGTGGGCCATATGTTCTGATGACTCATAAACAAAATATGTCATATCTTCTTCACACTAACGTGACACAATAATGAACTCATAATGTCACCTACACTCAAGCTGCTGCTCGTGCACAAACAGTAAATAACCTTATACAGGGGGCACGTGACCATACAAATAAACTGTAAAAACCTGTTTTTATAGTTTTTAACTTTACGAGGCTGTAGGCCTAATGATCACAATATAATGATCTACCATGGAGAAGTTACTGATGAAGTTCCATTTAATTTCTGAATATTTTAAGGTGAAAAGGCTTATTATAAATCCTAGACAATACTAAAATGAGCCCATTTGTTTCGTTATCAAGAAAAAATTAAGGGGTTATTGTTTCCATGTCACACATACCGGTACTAGCTTAAAAGATACAAAACTCAACAAAAAATAAATAAATAAATAATTTTTTAAGACAGTGTTTCTTTTTGTTCTGTAACACAACAGATAATTAACCTTTAATATACTTTTACAACGTTGAACTATCATAGAGCTGGGGTTTGATTGAGAGATGATGCTCATGCGGGATAAAACTGACGTAAATCTTAACCTCAATTTAACCTAAAAACACACACATAGGGGAAAAACATGGCATGTTTGTCAAAAATGTCAGGGCTGTTGTTAAAAGAGTAAAACCAGTTAACATTCATACCTGTGTCTGCGGTGAACTGCTTCTTCCTGCTCCTCTGCTTTGTCAGCGCATGTTAAAAAACAGTCATTTGGAGGAAAAAAAAACGGTACCGTGGGAGATGTTTAATCCTCATTAACGGAGGGGTGGCCAACTCCGACAGATAAATATATCGGACACCATGAAAACGGCAGCTAACCGGACGAAGAGCTCGAAGTGTATTTCCTAATGAGACAAGTGGCTGCCGTTTTGTTATTATTTGTGATCTACTTCTTCTTCTACGTTTTCTCCGCCCGCCGGCTTTATTTCTTCTTCTTTTACTTTTAATGGCGGTTGCAACCGACTGAAAAGTGTATTTACCGCCACCTATTGGACAGGAGTGTGAACGGAGATTTAAAAAATAAAATAAAATAAAATAAAAATAATGAATATATAAATAACAGTGCTATGTACGCCAACATTAAAGCTACCTACTATAATGTATTCTTCATTCCTGTTCAGTTTCAGGTCTCACAGGTCTAGGTTTATTTTTTTTTATAAATTACCTGTAATGACAAAGCATTATATGATAAAGTGTTGCACATATATATATATTAGTTTATGTATATTTATAAAACAGATTTAGAATTTTCCAATAGAAAGACCCAGTAAAGTGAAGATGTTGTAATGGATAAGAATATTTTATTAATCCAGGGGGAAATGTTTGTGTGTTACAGTTACACTATTCAAGTATAATAAAATAAAATAAAAAAAGAAGCAGAAGAGAAATGATCAAAACAATACAACAAAAAGAGGGAAAAATACACACACAAACATATTTAGTTCTGAATATGAATAGTAATACCAAATATACATATTAAAACATTCTATTAAAACACATTTAGAACAGCAATGTGTGCAATTATGTATTTATGTAATTATGTACTAGACAATATATTATCAATATGATAATTTAAAAAATATACATAAATAACTGTCTTATATTCTTGTGGTATTAAACATTACGTGGTTATGCAGTGGAATTAAACCATTTGATGGCCATAGGAAGGAGTGATTTCCTGTGTGGTTCAGCGGTGCATTCAGGTGGAATGTGTCTTTCTCTGAACATCCTTCATGGAGTTATCCAATATTGTCCTGATCTTGGATAACATTATAATAAATAGATTTTTAAAAAGTAGACAGTGTAGATCTAGTAACTCTGGGGCAAACATTCATTTGGAGTAAAACCCTTTCTTTTTTTCTTGGTAGTTCTTCTCAGTTCAACTGGACTGGTTTTTATTGAAAACATTTCATCTCTCATCTAAGAGACGAAACATGTTCAAAAAAAGAGCTAAACCAGTCCAGATGAACCGAGAAGAACGACGACCTGGTTAAATGAACCTGCCCTGACAACACTTTGTCTCATTAATCCTCAGACATTTGGACCTAAATATGTATCTTACAAACTACAGTCAACTAGCATGTTTGACATCATTTTTGTTTCACTACTTTTATTCTTTGTACACAAGTGCAACTACAGACATAAACACCCATATCTACAATACACAAGCAAAGGTGGTAAAAAATAAAAGTAGAGACAGTTTATCATACTGACTGATTCAAATCAGGAACAAATTAGAAATAAATCCACCTATTTTCTACCTATTTTCTATTATATTTATATTTTTGATACTGTCATGAGCTCAAATATCTACAAATATAAACTACTATTTTTATTGTTAGAAATTATTGACATGTAAATTTATTAATGAAGCTCGTTTTTCATGCAGTAAAAATGTAGTCAGTGATACTAGGATGGATGTATAAGGCCTGATATAATCAAATATTTGTACTTATAAATTGAAATAGTGTATATAAGGTATCGCAATAATGAACAGACCTCACATTTTGGTGCCTTTGTCAAAAAAAAAAATCTTGGATAAATATTTGCAGTGTTAAATACTTCCCTAGCACCGTTGTACTTCTAAATGTCACATTTAAGATTTTTTTTGTAATCAGCTTCAAGGCAGAAAAAAAAACAAATCTGGCATGAAACAATCAATTCAGAGGCTTTTAATGGTGCAAACAAATAGCTGGAGACAAACTGTTTGTTTGCACCATTAAAGAGCCTTTTTCTTTGTGTCATCAACTCAGGTTTCTACTGGAAGGTACACACACAACCAGCTTTATTATTATAAACTAGGGATGTTCACTTTATGGACTTTTTGAAAATAAAGGAGCTGTATGTAAACATTCTTTTCCCAGTAAACATAAAATGGCCCTGAATGTGACCAGACTTTAAGGAATTCTGTTCATTCAAAATACTATGGTATGTTATGTTATGTTATGCTACACTATGTTACGCTATGCTATGTTATGTTACGCTATGTTATGTTATGTTATGTTATATTATGCTATGTTATGCTATGCTATGTTATGCTATGTTATGCTATGTTATGTTATGTTATGTTATGTTATGTTATGTTATGTTATGTTATGCTATGTTATGTTATGTTACGCTATGTTATGCTATGTTATGTTATGTTATGCTATGCTATGTTATGCTATGCTATGATATGATATGTTATGCTATGTTATGTTACACTATGTTATGCTATGTTATGCTATGTTATGTTATGTTATGCTATGTTATGTTATGCTATGTTATGTTACGTTATGTTATGCCATGTTATGCTATGTTATGTTATGCTATGTTACGTTATGTTATGCTATGTTATGTTATGTTATGCTATGTTATGTTATGCTATGTTATGTTACGTTATGTTATGCTATGTTATGCTATGTTATGTTATGTTAAGCTATGCTATGCTATGTTATGCTATGTTATGTTATTATTTTGTGTGTTGGTTTGAGGCTCCGCCCATCATCTACCTCCCAATCATTAAGTTAGTAGAAGAAAACACACACGTTTTACAGCTTTGGGTTCTTTCACTGCTTATTTAAAAAGAACGCCTTTTCATTTTCCCTCAGAAAATTTACTTCACCCTTTATTTATTTTTGGTAATTTCTGCAAACATTAAACATGGTTCTAATCTGTGCCTCAGTGAGGGCAAGATACTTGTTGTTGGTTTTTATAATGTCATAGAGTGATTCAGAGCTGTAAATAATGAATATGAGTGATTTTTGTCAGTTTATGACCTTATAACAGATGTTTTATTGCATTTTTTTTTAGCAAGTGCTGCTCAAGTGTTTTATAGCAAAAGGAGGGAGACTGTTGTCATGGTAACCAGCGAGGAGGTAGATGGTGATGTCCAATACCCAGTGGTGTAGACCAGGTATACAGTATACAGCGTGTACCTACTTATTTTCAGTCAACCTCTTCTAAATCCCCCTGATGTGCACCATTTAGTCGTATCTGAGCCAAACTGCCCATTTTTAACCCCAGGATGATGAAGCTATGACCCGCCCCCCTCTGCCTCTAATTGGCCAGTACTCGCCTTCTTCACTGATTAGATTTGGCATGAGGACTGACGAGCCAGAGGCAGAGTAGGGTGGGTCGTTTTGAGGGAAATATTGCTAACTAGCCCCGGCCACCCCTCGAACCTGATTGGACACTTCAGGTACCAGTGTCACCCCAAATGATTGACAGGTCACTGCACATCTCATTGAAAAATAATTAAACTATGTGAGTAGGCTAACATTTTAAAAGGCTAACATTATGAAAGGCTAGCATTATGAAAGGCTAACATTATGAAGGGCCTTGCCCAAGGGCCCACCTGGGATTCAAACTGGCAACCTTCCGCACCAAAGTCAGCAGTGATAACCACTAAGTCATCCAGCCGCAGATGTTAGTTCATTTGTTAGGATTGCACAAAAATAATGTTATGATTTTTGTTGTGGACCAATAGAATATAAACATTTAAGGAGGATCTTAAACTGTAATGACTGTAAAACACAATTTAAGTTTAAACAGAGGAAAATGTTGTGATGTAGCAAAAGATCCTGTTGTGATCAAATAAAATGTCTTTTGTTTTGTGCATATTTCAGGATAATAGTAATTCAATTCAAGGAAATAATCACTTTTAAAAAAAATTTCCTTTTTAACAGTATCATGAAAGATTGTAATGTATCGTACCGTGATCCTAGTTTTGTAATGTGTATTGTATTACCAGATTTACACTGCCAATAATATATGAAGTATTTTGATGGGTGTTTTATAAAGGGTTATGGTGACACTTTGTACTATATTCTAACAGAAAGTCCAAATATAACCTGTATGTGGTCTGTGGCTGTTTCTTATGAACATGTCCTGTGCGGCTGCAGACATCAAAACAATATGAAACCATTGATAATCCTGTAAAACATTTAATGAACAACATAAAAAGAAAGATGATCAATACAACCAATAAACATACACTTTTTTTCAGTTTCCAAATTCTTTTCCATCAAACAATCAGTGCAAATTTTTCCAAACTCATACAACGCTGACCTTTAAGACTACATTGATGTTTTGCTTTCGTACAACTCTCCCACTTAAAAAAATATTTCAACACATAAAACATCTGAAGAATTATGAGTACAAAATTATGTCATTAGATTGTCTATAGATCTTTTAGACCTTTGTCACAAAGGCAGTGTAACTGTAAATAGACGGTTTGAGCACTGTTTCGTTTTTGTTAAAAATAGAAAACACCTAATGACTGACTCGGTTCACGCCCTTTTTTACGACAGTGGTCAGCCTTCATATCGAATCGTTCTCAGCCGTAAACAGGCTCACTTTAATCCTGGTTTGTCTGAAACTGGAGGCTGGTAACAATATTTACAGTTACACCTCAGCATTTGTGATCAGGTAGGAAATCTGCCACCTGCCCTGCACTCCATTTCTAGTCTTCAGTTAGAAATTCCCAGCTGACGAAAAACAAGGGCTGGTGCTAGACTGGATCCGCCCACAGGGACACGCTGCTGTGATTGGTTATTACCGTGTCTAATTGTTACTTTTATGTTGAAAAAACCACCAGTTTCACCTTTTGGCTGTACTTGGATTACAGCTATTTATCCAAAAGGTAATGTCTGAGTATCATAAAGCTGTGATGGCGCTAAAAAATCCTGCATTCAAATAGACTAATACTAAAAAGTCTAATGTTTCCAGGCACCATTTTGGTCATAATTGTGTTATTTGGAACCCCTAGTCCATCAGTCAAATAGGAGCTTCGATAAATGATGGGTCTGTGTAAGTGGAGTTAGACTCCTGGTGTTTCTGATGATCTATTAAAACACATTTTTCTTGACCGACAGCTCCACTGTAGTCATGTTTAATAGCATCCATTAACAAGACTGTAAAATTAATTTATCATGCAATGCTGGATTGCAGTTATAACATTAAACTAAATATAGCATTAGCTCACCTCTTAGCCTTAGAACTCTCATAGCTCCGCCCCCTTTATTTATTTATTTTTTTACAAATTTGGTCACCCTCAGCTCAGAAAAGCCTATATATAAACAGCTAAAATCACAAAGTACAGGCTTCAAAAGTAGTTCTGAATCCAATCTGTAACATCACATCTCTGTTCATTAATTATTTTAAAATCATTCATTCATTTTACTGTGACCAGTTAATCCTACGGAGGGTCACGGGGTACTGGACCTTTTCCCACTGAACATTTGGTGACCTTAATGTTTTGCTAATTCATCACAGGGCTAGTTTTTGATCCTTGTTTATGTCATTTCCAATGTTAAAAACACCAAAATGTCATAGTTCAAGCTTTTGGGAAATGTATATTTGCTGTTTTTACTCTTCAGTCGTTTCAATAATGGACGAAAACCACATTGTAAAGGTGCGATTTTCACTTCTGGGACTGTTTTCTGACATTTTGCTGACCATTTTTTATAGGTAGGGACATATTATAACCATTACGAGTTTTACCAATAGATAATAGACAGATTAGAACCACAAGCTAAATGCCTTCATCGTGATTTAGTTCCTTAAAGTCAGGCGCTAATCACAGTCAGAACATTAGCACGCTAGTGGTATTAGCACACATTTCAACATAGTAACAAACAACCAATCACAGCAGAGTAGAGCACGGCCGATCCTCTAGTACCACCTCCATGGGTTCCGGTGATGGAGCTCAGAAAAACCATGGAAGAACAAGGACGACGTACAAACTTTCTCAGTTTGGGTTAAAATGCTACTTCCCACCAGTTAATCGTGTTCGGAGGCTAATCGACGGCATGAAGGTGACACTGTGTGCTTACATTTAGCTGAAAATCCAACTCTGAAACTGTCCGTGAAACTTCATGACATGTCGAACATATCAGAAGTTTTCCGCAGGAGTTTCAGAGTTAGGAATCCAACTTCCAAGGGCTGTTGCATTTTAACACATAGAAAGTTGGAATTTCCAAATTTCCGACATCTTTGGGAAGCAGCACTATATGAGAACAGCAGTAGGACATCAATTTTCTCTTTTTTCATACTTTTGATAGTTCCTCTTTGCATGCATTCAGCTGGGGTCCGGAGAAGCACCTTTATAATGTAACATAGCACCATTTTTTCATATAGTTTTCCTATTATATGGGAACCCAACCATTGGCATGCATACACTCTAAAACTTTTGTTTTCTTGGTTACCATTTCTAAACTTAGCATTGTTTCAAACAGTACAAGGCAAGTAATGAATATTCATACAGTACTTTACATGTAGAAGATGAACTAATACAGTACACATCAAAGAAAGTGCTACAGTACAAATCTTCCTTGTTTTTTAGTCTTACTCTAGAGGACTATAGGACACACCAATGTATTACATTACATTTATGTAAATATACACCTTTTCACATTTTCATTTTTCACTTCAGTTCGTTTTTAAATGAGCCTAACCAAACACGTACACCTCAACATTTCCCATTTCAAACTTCGATGAGGAACGAAAAAGCGAGAAAAAAAAGAGAGAAGGGAAAAAAAAAAAACAGCAAACCAGAACATCTTCTTCATTATGCATACATTCACATCACTCTACTTACACAACCAAAGATATACACATACACTTTGTCAAGGTTAGTCCTCCAAAACGGTCATTTATCATCTCGGACGTCCAAGTCAGTGAGAACTAGTTTTCTGTTGGCTTGGACGAGGTTTAGTATTTCTTGATTCGTATCTGCTAAAACAAAGCACGTAGAATGAAAAGAAGCAAAGATACAGTCAAACTGTAAAGGTGCTTTAAGGCGTCAGGGTTGGAAACATTACATCTCTGACAACAATCCAGATCTCTTTCCAACACGTTATCCATCCAACGTCCAACATCCTGTGGGCCTCCTCAAGTGCTCTGTGCCGACTGTCCGACCTCACTGAAAAATTCATATCGAGTATCATATTGTATGGTTATAAAAAACCACACCACTGTTTTAACTCTTCATCAGTGACAAAGACAAGCCGCCCTGGTCAACTTATGTTTCCTGTTTAATGCGACTTCCTGTGTGTATCGGTTAATTGAGTTGAAATGAGCTAAACAACGTATTGATCCACAGCTGCTGGTTTTTGTCAGTGATATCTTGTTTTGTTTTTTTTTTTATTTGTTTTTTTTACTGCCACCTTTAAACGGGGGTGGGGTTGAATTTACAGCCATCAGCTTTTACTTCCACTCCGGTGCTTAAAGGAGCATTGTGTAGGATTGAGTGGCATCTAGTGGTGGAAGTGATGAATATACTTCCGCTTCACAAAATCCCATATCTGGAGCCAGTTCCATGTAGAGAACCGATGAAAACACTTATTTATACACTATGATTATGAAAATGAATTATTTAATGCCAAAAAAATGCCCATAAATCCTACACATTGCACCTTTAAAAAAAAACAAAACAACAGTTAATTATTTATTTTACAAAAAGGAGTAATATTTGTTCAGGAAGTTTCCTGGATTTATGTAGCAGAGTTATTTGGTGCAAATGGAGACGTCTGTGAATGGTTTTAAGTACATTATCCAGATTAAATTGTAAAGTTGCCATATATTCAAAGATAATACTCAACATAAGTGTCAACAATTCAACATCGTACAGGAAAATAACGACAGTAAGGAGTCAGTCCAATAGTGGTCCAACTGAAATACATGAGGTTAAAAAAGAAAAGAAAAAAAATCACCTCATATCATACAGCCCTTGTTATTATTATTATTATTATTATTTTAATCTTATTAAAATATTCTTGTTTTTGTCTATTCTTTGTTTTTCTATTGAATAAAAGCTGAAAGATGATGCCTGTTGTGTGTTTGCCACTGCAGTGGGAGTCACTGTGGCAAACGCATCCAGACAACATATTCAAAAGATGTGGAAGATTTGAGTCTAATCAAACTCGCATCAGTTTTTGATGACGGGTGTTGAGTTTAACTGTCAAAACAGCAGAGCTGGAAACTCAATTATCGCGGATATCATCGAGGTAAACAGCTCAGCGGTGACAGAGAGGAGTGATTTATGTTGGGCTAAAAGAAACAACCAAAACAACCAAAACGTGAACATATTATAATGTTCCACTTTTTATTACACTAATCAAATGACACTAACAATATTACAAATACCTACAGAGCTTTTGCACCATAAATTATTGTTGCATCTATGAATAAATACTGTATGGAAGTCAGATATCTTTTGATTTCAGAGCAAGGAAAACAGGTTATGTTTACAGGTAAAGTGCTTATTCTTTTAGTTTAAGGTGACGAATTTATTTATATTTTAATCTTTTTTTTTTTTTTTGGCTCCGCAATACTTCATTATTTCACAACAATGAAGAAACCTTTGAGAGATCGTTATTTTGATTGTAGGGAAAATAGAGCAAAAGGAAAGAAAAGCGGTAAAAGTTCATTTCCTCTGGGTTTTTTTTTTTAAGTAAAACTGTGAAACAAGCGCAAAGACGTGGCACGAAGCGTCAGTAGCTGAGTCTTTTTATGCATCATTCTCATGGTTCAGACTTTTTCCGAATTGAACATTACAACTAGGCAACCTGTGTGTTCAATAATTCAATTAATTCAAGTTGATTAAATGCTAACGGCTGTGATGCTAGATGTTTAAAAATCCCTAAAGATCTTCTTTTATGGGAGGTGTAATATCTGGTTGGGTCTTCAATGTAAAAACCAGAGCCTTATTTTTTCATATTTACTGTTGGGAAGTCCCAGAGCTCAGTCTTCTTATTTCTTATAATCAGAAGCTTCGTTTTGGGTCGATTGTTTTAATTATTTAATAAACCCACAGCTCAGATTCCACATATTACGTTGTAGTGAAATACTCCAGCTCATATCCTCCTGACAACCAGCAAAATGACAGTTTTAGCTTTTTTGCATTAAACAAATGTCTTGATCAGAAACAGTTTTATCCGATATGTTTTTTTAAAAATTATTTTTATTTGTTTATTTATATTTTTTATGGAACATCCTTTGCAGCGGACAGTGTTTTTAAAGTAAAACCATGAAAGTTTTGTCCCCTACAGAGGACACAAATGTATTTCTGGGTGTCAGGAGGATATTATTCATGTCCACTTCAATGAATCTGCACTTATTTCACTGATGTTAAACTCTTCACCTCAGCGAAAGTCAAACTAAAACCCATCTTATTTGTTTACTATCACTTAGAAAGGTTCTAGTAAACCTCATGTGGAGAGCAGAGCGTCGTTCTACTGGACAGAGACAGTCCGTCCACTCACCAAACGATCCATGATTGTCACTTTACACCAAAGGCTTTAAACACAAATGGTCCCTCCACGTCGACTGATTACAAAGCAGCAGAACGAAAGTGCGGCTTATATTTAAAGTGCTTTTTTTGGGGGGGAGTAATATTTGGAATTTTGAAAGAAGGGTGACTGTTTTATATTTTAAGGAACGTCCTGTTCTATTATCAGGAGAACAAGTGCCACGTTTTGTATCTTTATAAATCAGTTTCTTTCACTGGTTAAACCGCAGTGAATCGAAAACATCGGAAATTATACTCTGATTTCACTTGCACGGGTAAAATAAATTGTGCTTTGAATTATACTTTCTACACTGCTTTATATATATATATAGATATATACACTGCTTCACCACCAAACACACAACAAATACACCCCACCCAACTAGTCCTGTGCTTTTCATGCACCTAAAGGCATCATAACAAATGAGTGCCACCAGAAACAATCCTTCAACATTGATTTTTCTGATTTTTTTGTTTGTTTGTTTTTTTAACTTCTTACACAAAAAAACAAAAACAAAACAGTAATATTTCATTACATCTGAACGCCACTAAACAAAGAGTTGACAGCAGCCGGCTGAAAACGACAGTACACTGTAAAGTCACACTGAGATTCAGGGCCCCACTCAGACACTTCTGAGGATTGTGTGGATCAGAACATGGGACACGTGAGTGCAAACACATTCCTCAATATGAAACATACAGTGCCAGAACACAAGCTGTGTTCTTTCATTTCTTGTAACCAGTCCAGGCCATACCACTAACATCTCTATGGTTAAAACAGTCTAACACAGGGGTGTCCAACAGCTGGTCCACGGGCCAAAACCAGCCCAACAAAGGTTCATATAGGATGAATTTACAAAGTGCAAAAATTACACTGAAGATATTAACAGTCACAGGTGTCTAACTGGTTTTAGTTCATGTTTATGGTATAGACGAATGTGATTTCAAGGAAAATAACAGCATAATAACCTATAAATAATGTTCTTCTTGGTTCAATGTGAAAAAAATAACATTGCACTTTGAAAATATTTACATTTGCAAACTATCCTTTAACATTAAAATGTGAATAACCTGAAATTTCAAGTGCAATTCTAACAATATTCTCCCTGTTAATAAATGTTTTGTGTATTTATAGAAACAGTGTGATCCGTATGGTATGTTAATACTGCACTGAGGTGTAATATTGTAGAAATTGTTCTTATTTTAGTTCCAAATTCCAAAATTTTACGTTAAATATTATGGCTG
Source organism: Maxillicosta whitleyi (assembly GCA_029822895.1). Classification (NCBI taxonomy): domain Eukaryota; kingdom Metazoa; phylum Chordata; class Actinopteri; order Perciformes; family Neosebastidae; genus Maxillicosta; species Maxillicosta whitleyi. Next base: position 14,557,432 of record JAPSES010000081.1, on the reverse strand, counting down.
TTACCAAATGTTTGTATAACACTGTAATGTACATGTATCAATGATAAACTGAGGTAATATTGTTAAAATTGCACTTATTTTTTGCACAAAATTTCAGTTTTTTTTCAGGTTATTCACATCTTTTTTGTGAAAAGATAGTTTGCAAACGTAAGTATTTTCATAATTTTATGCTTTTTGTTGCACTGAAACAAAGAGGAAAAATTTGGAGTTATTATTATTTATAAGCTATTGTGTTATTATTTTACTGGTTAAGCTCATTTGAGATGAAATTGAGCCCCTGGAAGAAAATGACTTTTGACATTCCCTGGTCTAACGTGTCCACTGACTTAGAACAATCTGTCAAGAAGAGCTGAAAAAAAAAAAAAAAAAAAACTCAATTAGACTTTTAATGGATAATATAGAGCCAGCACATCCGAAACCAGTTTCCAAACAGAATCCCTTCATACTGAGACGTGTCCCTGTTCGACATATCTGTATTTTATCTCACTGCCGCATGGAGTAGCATCTGCTTGGCAATGCGAGTCAAAAAAAAAAGAGAGAAAAAAAAAGTGAAAAATCAGCCAGCTCAGTGATAAAAGCAGGAGGCATCAGCATTTAAATTAAGCCTGTGCCTCCTCCACACATCCAACATCTGCTGCTGCCCTACATAGTGATTCTTCAACATGCTGAAGCTGTGTTTTTGCCGTTCAGTTCCTCTATACATTTCTCAGTAAAAGTCTTTCATCTCCTGCAACCTTAAGATTAAACCATAGGCTTTTATTGTGAAACATCTGCAGATCATGGGTTTTTCTGACGGTCGTATGGGAGTGACGTTGGCCGTACTCTTGTGCTGGGTTGTACCAACAATAATTAATATAATTAATAATACACAAATTTCCCCAAGGGACCTCCCAAAGGGATTAATAAAGTATATTCTATTCTATATAAAAGTCAGTTAATCTACCTTTAACTGTGCGAACGTCTACTATTAGCTCAAACATGAATATTGACTTGAACATTTATTAAACATCAGTGTGGTTTTTACTCTAACCTTGGATTATAATGACTTCTCTTAATTAATTTAAACATATAGTATAATTTTTGCCAGTCAAACAAAACACGAGCAGAAGAGGTTTGTAATGCACATCATCTGCAATACTTCTGTTGTTTCCTTTCACAATAAGAGTCTCAAACTGCTGTAGAAACCTTACTTTCTACAGCAGGTTTCCCTATTCATAAATATGCTGTGAATGAAGTATGATTAAATTTCACGAGAAGTTTATTTTCTAAGTGAAGTGTTGAGGCAGTCTCATTATTTCCATTCAACCTCAGACCAGGAAGAGAGAAGCCGAGAGAAATCACCAGAATATTGTCACTTTCCTAAAATAATTGCCTATGTCATTTTTTTTCTCCAGATTTTTCAGGAAAAAAAAAAAAAAAAACTTTTGAGTATTTGATCATTTTTTAAAAAAAACTGGAGCTTTAATTTTATTTTACGCAATAATTTTACTGTTTAAATTCAAGACACGTGTGTCTTAAATCAGATGTTCATACGTGGTCTTTAATTTTGAGTGTAAAAAATAAAATTATTGCATTCTTAGGAACGAGATATTTTTAATCTGATATATTCACATGTTATTAATACACTGAAATTATAGTAAAAGCCCCCCTGCTGTAACATATCAGATTCAGCTGAGGTTTTTTCTGTTTATTTTAACCACAACACGCTGACTTCAGATGAAAATAAAAGGTATTTGTATTTTTAAGTGACACTGTTCGATAACACTTCACAGCCATCTCCCTCGCTGTCAGTATGACGGCTCTGATCCGATAACACATGTGGAAAACTGGAAATCCAGAGGTAAAACAAGCACAATGTCTGCACGAGGGAACCAGTGTGTTCTAGGTCTTAGTTATTCACTGCATTTTACCAAGAGTCAGCTCTAAAAACATCTTAAAATTAGCTTAGCCTCTGTTGTCATACATTAGCAAACAGTGCTACATTTGGGTGACGGATACAGAGCAGACATGTTTTTTAGATGATAGAAAATCTCCATGTAAACTTCAGATAATCCCTGGTGTGTTTTAGGACGGGTAAGTGGGCCTGTCAGCTGTAATTCACACCATCAGAAATAATTCTATTACTCAACTGTCTCTCCGCTAGGGGTGTGTTCAAAATATCGATATGGGGATATATCATCGTGGGCCTGTTCACGATACGCGTATCGATACGAAGGCATCAGGATCGATATTTACATGCAACAAACATTTAGTTTATCAGGTTTGTGAAACAACATCTAAATTGCACAACGATGACTGGATAGTTTAGTGGTATACACTGCTGACTTTGATGCGTAAGGTTGCCAGTTTAAATCCCAAATGGGCCCTTTACGCTATACAAGCCTATACTTTGGATAAAAGCGTCAGCCAAATGTAATGTAATGACTTTGCATGTTTTAAGTTTATCAAAGCCATCTTTATTTGTGCACTACAGCCAAGTTCTTAATGCAGTGTTTTA
>JAPSES010000081.1:14476328-14496570 GCA_029822895.1 Maxillicosta whitleyi | reverse complement strand
CTAACATGTGCTGTCCCTCTGATCTACTCATTCCTGATCCTATCCATCCTGCTCACTCCCACAGAGAACCTCCTCATTTTCATCTGTGCTCCCTCCATCTCTGCCTCCTGTCTTTTCTTCACTGACACTGTCTCTGGACCAAATAACATGGCTGCTCTCACCACACTTTTGGACACCTTTTATTTCATTTTAGGTGGAACTCTTCTATCACACATCACACCTGACGCTGTTCTCCACCCGTTTCCTTCCTGCCTGCATACACTTCTTCACCTCTTAGCAAATATGACTAATGTTGTAACTATATGTCAGTAGAACAATGATGTTTGTATTAGTCTTCGTAAACTAAATAAAATCACTTCATTAATAAATGAATGACACAAAGGCGTCACAGACCTTCGCTGCCTCCACCATCTTGGCGGTGGCATCAGCCAGCAGCTTGGCAGCTGACAGCAGCTTGCGTGAGTTCTCCAGGTCCGACTCGCCTTCTGCGTCCATCTTGATGGCATTGACCAGGTCAGAGGTGGCCTGGGCCAGGATACGAGCCTGACGGACCATCTCGCCTGGTGGAAAACAGGAGCAATAAAGTCATTAGAGAGATGTGTCATTCTGGGATGTGCTCTGAGAAACACAGTAATGTGTAATATTCAGTCCACAGGTATTTATGAAGTTAAAGGTATTTACTTCTATACACACTAAATTTATAGTAGTTATGATACAGTATGTGTCATGACAGAGGGGTAATGATATTTAGTAAGGACAGGAAAAGGATATGTCCTTTTATGAAGTTTGTTTTTAATATCAGGGCTGAATCATAGTTAGTCAGACTGCGGTTGTATCACATCAGAGTCTGTTACAATGCACAGCTTTGCATGGACGATACCAGATCTAACAGAGGAAGGAATGGATGAAAGCACCGGTCTTCAACTATATCAAAGCTATTACTATAATATTTCATCTTTATATGTACAAGAGAAAATAGATGCTTTTCTGTGGGGCATTTTGTGAGGGCCCTGTGGTGGTGGAGAGGTCCTGAGCAGGTCCTTATTACCTAATGCAGAGGTGGGCAATTCCGGTCCTCCAGGGCCGGTATCCTGCATGTTTTAGGTATTTCCCTCTTCCATCACACCTGGAAGCCATTACATCATTATCAGGCTTCTGCAGAGCTGAATGTTGAACTAGATGTAATGGAAGAGGGAAACATCTAAAACATGCAGGATACGGGCCCTTGAGGACAGGAGCTGCCTACCCCTGAATGCCTCAGGTCACTTCAGAGTTCCAGTTAAGTAAAAAAAAAAAAAAGAAATCTGATACTTTGAGAATAAATCACATGAATAGATAAATCTGGTAGGATGTATTCTGTAATGATTGCGTCTCCTTCTGGGCGTTAACAGTGTGATCCAGGTGACCCTTCACTTACCGGCATCTCCCATGGAGCTGAAGATGTTCTCAGTCACGTCAAGGATGCGGTCCGTGGCTTCTCCGTGACGTCCGATGGGATGACCCCCGCTGGCGTACTGTTTGATGTGCTGAAGCAGTTCGTTGAGGGCCTGAGTGACGCCGGTGGCTGCCACGCCCACCTGTTTGAGGAGGCCCTCGTCACTAGTGGCTCCCTGGGAGGCCTCCACACAGCCTTCCACCGACTTGGCCACCAGTTTGCCTGCCTCAATCAGCTGCTCCTGGCACACGGGGGAGCTGATGGTGGGTGCGACCACCTGGACGTACGACAAGATGGAGATCAGACTTAAACGTGACACTCGCTGACAAATACTCATATATCATTTGCTAGTTTTTGCTGCTGCTTAGGATATTTTTATTATCATTTCCTCTTGTCTGATTACTGTACACACGCTTCTACTACTAGCCAACATAACAGTTCACTGTAAATGAGTTATGATTGTATAGTCAATTTAATCTCCCAGTTAATAATTATTGAGATCAGATTTCAAAAGACAAAGCAAAGTCATTGTTTGTTGTGGATACACTGGCCATATAAAATGACAGAACAGACTGTATATCCTGGAGGCAGTGGAGGCAGTTCAACTGCAAGTAGCTTTTTAACATGTTGTTCGCCTCAGAGCAATAATTTTCATCATAGGTGAAAAACTCTTCAGAACTGGCAGAGGTGACCTACCCTGGTGCAGGCCACCAGCTGAGATGTGGACAGAGCGCACTGTGTGGCTGCGGCGATGACACGGTTCTGTTGGGCTGAGTCCTCCGTCTTTTGGGCCACATTCTTTGCTTTCAGAACCAGAGCAGCTGCTGCGTTAGCCACAGCCTTCGCTAGCTGCATTAGCATGTCCTGCAAAACGCAAACACACTCATTAGTTCACATTATATTTACAACACTGACCCCTGCATCCCCCTCAGGTGAACGACAGGAAAAGTAGGTCTGGGTACCGGTACCGTCAAAGCAACTGAGCAACGTGTTTAGATATCGTTGACTTTTGAAAAACGTCTTGTATTTTATGCCGAATTTGATGTTTTAGACCGATACCCAGTCCTGAAGAAGAGTTAATAATGATAATGTCAGGCTGAATTCTTACCCCTGAATTATTTATGTTATGAGAGAAAAACAGGCTGATTCACAGGCACCTTAGAACAAATAGTTATTTTCACTGTGGATCAACCTGTTGGTTAATTTCTACATTAAAAGTTTATAATAGAAAATATGGAAAAAATGTAAGTGACCATTCACCGTGGTTCAAATTAATGTAGTGAAATTGTTATATTGAACCATCCGAGCCCAGTGTAATGAATTTATTACTGTATGTGACAGAAAAGTGTTAATCATTCACAATTAAGAAAATGGAATTGAATTGTTCTGATGAAATATCTAAACAGATGAATTCATTGTCAAATTAAATATCAGTCCACATACAGGTATAATTGGAGCAATTAGCATCTGCGCTACAGATCAAGCTTGTTATTCAGAACTAAGTATTGTTATGATTGGTCAGACTGGATTATGATTGTATTGGAACAGATCGATTTGGCCCCTCACAAACGACGCATTTGTCTATTTTGTTACCATCATTTGACAATAAGACGACATTCTCCTTCTCGCATCCCTGAAAGATCCTTTACCTAAAAACTGTTAAATAATGACATTAACTAAAAGAAACACAGGAAAGAGTTTAACAGCACAACAAAATACACCATCAACAAAAAAGAAAACAATACAAGTCTTCAGACAGGTTTTCAAGTATTGATATTAAACATTCTGATACGGTGCTTAATTTTCTGTATTTGTCAAAATATTAGGCACACTGGAATTTAAACGTTCTTTACATGATCAAAAGCAAACAGTTTGTGATTGTTTTTATTCAGACACCAAATATTTTGAAGATTCAACAAGCACATGTAAGTATGAGTTTACATGAATTATGTGTCTCTGTATACTACACATCAGTACATCTTGGGAGGAAGGATGCTTCCTCCTGCAGGTGTCTACCATTTTTTTCAGATCTAAATCTAAATCCATTGTTAAAGTAATGTTTTCCTACTCATCACATCCACGACAAAAGTCTGTGCACTAAATTCTGAGTAGAAGACTTTCTCCAAAAATCCACTGGTTCTCTTCTGGTGACATTGTCCTACATTAGCTTATGTTACCGACCCCTGTTTGTCAGGCTGGTGACTGTATTTACCTGTGTAACTTTACAGAACAGAGATTTTAACGTGTATAGTGTTTTTAAAATGTGGTTTTTATTTGGGCTCACCTGGAACTGTGGATCAGTGTCCGTCTCTCCTATGTGAGACAGCAGCTCTCCACTGGCCTGGCCCACGTTTCCTGCGGCCTGCAGCAGGTTCTGCCGCGGCTGCAACCCAAAAACCCAGTTAGACTTCTCACTGGACACTGGTATTCACTGGTTTCTGCTACTTGAGCAAGCAGGATAGCTAATTTTAAACCAACAGCAACAGGAAGAGAAGGATGACCCCACCTGAAACCTGAAGCTGTACAGCATGTATGTGACTGAACGGCATATTTGACTCGACAAACAACGACTTTTAACAACATCTTGAGAATCTAAATCAACCTCAGAGAGTAGAAATGACAGTGTACCTCTGTGTTTGCTGGCTGGGCAGTCTTCAGCATGTCCGACACTGCACAGGCCAGGTTCTTGGCAGCTCCCAGCAGCTGCTGCCCATTCCCACCTTCATCCTCCATGAGGGCTGCCAGCAACTTAACGCCCTTTGACATCTCAGTCAGGTTGGATGAAATTGTGGTAACAGCACAACCCACTGCTGTGTAGTCTGTCTCTGCTGGATCACCTGAGCACATGGAAACAGACAGAAAATAATATTACTAATGTCTACAGTTAAAAATACTACGGGTAGCCACTAAGAATGTCCAGACGGGGTGTTAGTCATGATCCAAATGTAAGTTAATGGGTCAAAAGTTTGAAAATTCATTCATTTATGTAAGAGATTCCTTTAACAGCCTGATATAACCTTTGAACTACAGAAAACTCAGGAAGGTAAAAGAAAAGGGAAAAAAAAGAAAGCAATAAACAAAAAGAGAATTGTAACTAAATATGCATTTGTACTTTATCCAAATAAAAATTCCAGACTTTTTCAAACTTTTTCCATCAGACCTTGACTTTTACACTTTATGCCTCCTTTTTTGGTTGAGATTGTCCCTGTTGTGTGTACTAGAAAAGTTCATTTTAATAAATGTATGAATGAACGTATGAATTGCAGTCAAGCTTTCTATGCTTTCCTCATGTATTTCATATCTTACAAGTACCTGTGAACATAACATTCGACTAAAAAGAGAAACTTTTTTCCATACATTATTAAGATTTTCATACAAACTTTCGACACTTTTCAACTTCTGGAAAACAGTATTTCAAAATCCCATACTTTTTAAGACTTTCAATACCTACACCAGCCCCCTGTTTGTACCATACATTATGTACAAACTCAAAGATAATTAGAAGTTTAGATTTTTTTTAAGGGAATCCAACAGAGTTTAGAATATTTGTAACAAACTTTTACTATGATTAAGTGTGAAACTGTAAAATCCAACCTTAAAGAACATATAGAGACATGCCATCAAGCGTTTGTTTGTGTGTTTCTACCTGCTGTGAGGTTGACCATGGAGGCAGTGCCTGCTGTGATGGCATCCACCTGGGAGTGGATCTCATGTTTGGACTCATCCATTTTGTTTTTGCGCCAGGCTTGAGATGCCTTTGGATTGAAAAGGAAAAAAATGCCTGTTGCTTACATGGCTTGCAAGAATAGAGCTCAAGACCTGATAAGTACCTGAATAACTGTTGAATAAAAGGAAAAAATAGTAAGGTGGAACTCACAGCATCTGTTCCCAGAGGGGGCAGAGTGTCAAAGTCATCCAGCGAGGCCTGGGCGGCCTGGACAGCCTGCATACTGGAGTTAATGGTCCCAGTCAGGGCTTGCTGGGCTGAAGTCTGTAAATATAGGAGTATAATTAATGTTATTAATTATCGTTTCATGTTTTTAAAAGGTAATTTCCCAATGCAGACAGTTTAGATTTCCTCCTTCAGTGAATTACCAGTGGGGGCATGTGTCCCCGGTGCATCTGTCCACTGGTGATGTGCTGCTTGGCCTGAGGCATGGAGCCCATCTGGAAGCTCTCTGGACCTCCAGCTCCGGAGCGCATGATGGCGGGCAGGGCCACGGAGCCCGTCTCCACTTTCCCCACCTTGTTGAACTGCTGCTGCAAAACTGTGGATCTGAATGTGATGAAACGAAGAAAGGAAAAGTTGATTTAATTCTAAATTAATCACTAATTCAAGCCTGACCTAAACATATGAATTACGGGCTGCAACTCAAGAATTCACAGGTTGATAGTGGAAAAGGCAAAAGATGTAACAATCCCTAAAAATCCCTAATCCCTAAAGTCAACTGTGGTGTCCTGCCACAGGCTCATAACAGAGTGAACGTTTCTGTATAAGTAGTGGTCTGATGTTTAGCCCTGTAATTCGTGTGGTAGGTTTACTCTTTCATTACAAAGGTAAATAACACGAACGACAGATGGAACCAAATCCCATTTCCATCCCAAAACCCAAACAAAATGCAAAACCACTGAAGTAAAGATGAATGGGTAACACAAACACGTACTTTTTGGGTGACACAGAGTCTTCCAACATGGTCGACTCTTCATCTCCCTCCAAGCCGAAGTGGTCTTTACTCTTTTTCTGTGAAAATGTAGCAGTGAAATTCAATGGTGAAATTCTAATGATTTAAAAAAATGTTTAAATAATGACAAATGCAAACATGTTTCTATAAAAAAGCTGCATGTCTGAAGGGGTTAAAGACAGACTAATTCAACAGCATGTTAAACACATTTACGATGATTCTAACCTTCTTGAGGATGATGTCGATGTAGCCGGCAATAAGCTGAGCTATCTGCTCTCCCTCAGTCGTCTGAACAGAGTAGTAGCCGTCTTGATAGTCACCAAAGTCCTAAAAGAACAAAAGGAATCACAGAAAAAAATGAGAGTAACACATGATACAACAACATATTTAGTATCAGATGTGTTAAGATGGCAATTGTTAAATGCTGAGTTATTTTATGCGTCAAATGTCAATAAGTCAACAGGAATAGTATTTTTTTGGGGGGGGGGTGCAGGTCAGACAACTCATTTATTTATAATAAAAGTAAATAAACAAAGTGAAGTACAGAATATGAGCAGTGGGTGACAGTCAGTGTGGTTATATTTTCACTGAAAAACATGAACATTTGTCAAATTCACGTTAATTATTTGAGAGGAGAGGTTCCGCCTCTTCAACCTGTCACTCAGTCTTTTACAGCAGTGACAGACGTAAAGCACAGGTGTCAAACATACCAAAACTGGCCCGTCAAAATGTCCGATACGTGGGATGAATTTGTGAAATGAAAAAAAAATCAGACTGACAATATTAACAATACAGGACGTCAAAATCATTTTAGTTCAAGGGGCCACGCACAACAATTTGATGTCTATAAATAATAACAATGGTCCATTTATTCTCTCTTTCAGTGCAAATAAGCAAAATTATACGAAAATGTTTACATTTACAAACTATCCTTGTATAAAAAAATGTGACTAACCTGAACAAATATAAACGACCTTTGAAAAATAAGTGTGATTTTACCAATAAAGTGCATTTGTAGATCCACTGTGATCTATAAGTTGTAAATGTACACGTGTAAATGATGAACTGAGGTAGAATACTGATAAAATCGCATTTATTTTTCTTCTTTCTTCAGGCTGATCATGTTATTCACATTTGTAATAAAACTTTATAGATATTTATATAGATTTATAGTGGGCCGGATCATTAAACTATTAAGATAACATAATAATATATAAATGACATCAGTTCCACAATTGTACTTTGTATGTTTTAGTGTGAAAAAAGTCTTGTATCAAAAAAATCAGAAAAATTGTATCATTAAAATGTTTACATCTACAAACTATCCTTTAAAATTACTTTTTTTTTTTAAAAATTTGGCCTCAGTTCATCATTTTCACATGTTCATTATAACGTACAGATCACATTGGATCTATAAATACATAAAATATTTAATAACGGGTAAAATATTGGTATAATTACATTGAATTCTCTTCAGATATTTCTGGTTGTTCATATTTGGTCAGGTTGATCAGTTTTTGTAAAAGGCGAGACTGTAAATGTAAAAATTTTTGTGTAATTTAACTTTTTTTTTTATACACAAAAAAGAAAAAATTCAATTCAAATTCAAGTTTTCATTATTTATAGTTTATTCTGACAGTGTTTTTATTGGTCTGACCCACTTTAGATTGAACTGACCTAATATTATTTTAACATTTTTGATTGTTTATATCTTCAGTGTAATTTTTCTATTTCACTAATTCATCCCAGGGGCTGGATTGGACCCTTTGGCCGGTTTAAGCCCCCGGGCTGCACGTTTGACACCCCTGGTTTAGGGCTTCCCCATCACCCACAAGAGTAGACTCACTCCACATGGACTCACCAGGGTGAAGCTTTTTGGCGACGCAGCCCAGCGTTTGATGTTGGTCAGGTTCCACTCCTGAATCACTTCTTTCGTCTTCTCATCCACTCTCATCACACTCTCCTTGGTGATGCCCAGCAGACGAGGCACAAGCTTGTTCTTTCCTTTCATTTTCTCCTGCGTGATGTTAAACAGAGGGAAAACCAATGCCTCAGATGTTGAATGCAGCGTTGTAATCCTCATAAAAATATGTTAGTAAATGATGAAGCTGACTAAACTCCACCCAGTCTATGTGGAGACTGTTGTTGGAACTGGTATATCTGACAATCAGCGCAAATGCAGTGATTTTGATAAAATACGACAGCCAGAGTTGCAGAAACAATATCAAAGTGACGCAGATATGTGACGCTATAACGGTATAAATCAAATGTGGGATTTAAGTGACTTTGTTCTCACCTTGACCAGAAAGAAGGAGACTCCGTAGGTTTTCAGAGACCGGGCCAGTTTCACGTAGCTGACTTTGGCCTCAATCTCTGTCATATTCTGGCAGTTTTTGTGTGCCTGCAGAAACAAGGTCAAGTTACTTAAATGGCACATTTACAACAACGCAAAGGGCTGTACAAGGATGTCACATATTACTACATATAGAGACAGACATAGGGTTTGGTACTGAAACTCGGTACAAGTATGGAACCGGGGCGAACATTAACGGGAGTAACCACACCCAAATGAAACGTGCATTTTGGTGCCTCAAAATATACGACTGTTCAATTGTGATGTCTGTTGACCATTACGTCAGTGTGCACGTGCAGCAGGAAACCGTTAAGTCCCTCTGGCAACAGTCGAGACATGCACTAGGTGAAGAGACGTTAAAGGTTGGACAGTGTGGTTCCAATTCACACAGAAGGATGCAGAGGCTTCAACGTGTAAATGACGCCTGAAAACACAAGTCTGCCCTACACTATCGGTACGCTACCTGTGGAACGCCGCGCCGCAACCCCCCCCCGCTTAAAAAGTCATGTTCACATTCTCTGTGTGTGTGATTTTTTTTCTTTTTAAAGTACCGATTTAAATACCGTTTAGGAACCTGTACCGTTTTGATTTGGCACCAGTATCAAATGAAACCCTTTCAATACCCAACCCTAGACAGACAGAAAAACAGACGATAAGATATACTGAAACTGATAACGAAAACAATGACAGCATAAATAGTGTCTGGAAAAATACCACCAGAAAATAAAACAAATAAAAGTCACACACTTGTATCAAAAGCATGTGAAAATGGGTGTGTCCTCAGTGGACTGTGCACATGTGACCTGATGGAACAAAGTGTTCCAGAGCCTTGGACCCACTACAGAAAAGGCTCTGTCACCTTTTGTCTTCAGACGGGTATTTGGTCCATCCAAAATCAGGTGATTTGAGGATCGTGTTTCTCAACAGAATCAGCCAGTTACAGTTTAGTTTGGAATTATAATACTGTAAGAAGCATAACTTAAGTGGTGGTGTTTTCTGGGGCTCATAAAAGGCTGAGTTGATTAAGTACAGACACTTTGTTTCAGTCTGGATTTGGTAAATAAGGTTCAAGGTTATTTATTAGTTTCCATTGGGTGAAATTTGGCTCAGGTTGGGGGGGCTGCTGCAGACAATAAGAGCATTCTGGACAATAAAAACCACATAAATTGAATTAAAACAAATATATTCATTTATTTTTGTTTTCTGTCCATTTACTGTTTTCTTTTAGTTGTTAAAGATGCATTCTGTCTTTCTTTTGTAATATCAGGTATCTGGTCAGGTGTGAAAAAGTAAAAGAAACTGGGACCAACGGCCCTGTAAACTAAACATATTCTCATAATCATTGTACAAATTGAGGTAAATTTACAAACACACACAAACCTTGTTTTTATCTTTATTTCCATTAATAAATTCACACTTGACAACATTTCAGTACAATCCCACCCTCTTACCTGAAAGATCTTCTTCTCTCCTTTGTGCTTGATGTACTCTTTAGGAAGGAACTCTTTCAAACTGAGAACAGAAAATAAAAATACACCTGATGTTAATGGATTATGTTACAACGCTCAAAACAGAACAGGTCAGATAATGCAGCCGAAGCCACAAAGTAGTTCTGGCATGAACAGAAATGTGCTCACTCTAAGAATCCAGGCTTGTGTTTGGACTCATTGTGGTCACCGAACTGGATCTGACACTGATAACCTGCGAACTCACAGGCTTTGTCAAAGGAGACGGGATGAGATCCGTTTAAAATGTCATCACGGGCCTGTTCAGAACACAAATGCGGGTCATTTTGGGACAAAATCCAAGGTGAAATTAATATCCATGAGCCATTCATTTCAGTGGTCTGCGTACCTGTACGTAGAGCAGGTTGAGCTGGACCGGGTCCCTGGAGTCCACGTTCTGATCCGAGTAGAAGAACTTCCTCCTGAGCAGCAGCATCTCTGTTTCCTCCACACCCTGTTCCCTCAGTGTTCGGCCGTGGTCCAACCAGTTCACTGGAAAACACAGGAAACGTCATCCTAACCCACCTACGCTGTGTTTGTTACACACCACCAGCTTAACCCTAACCCTAAACATTTTCAATTTTACAATTAAAAAAAAAAAAAAAAAAACTAAGAAATTTACTACTTAACTACTTTAATTGTAGTTAAATGGAAATAATTTTTGTGAAGTTTTTACTTTACAAATTTAAAGGGGTGTCAAATTTATTTTTATTTTCATTTGACCTCCAGTGGGCCTGACCAGTGAAATAATAACATATTATTCTATAAATAACAGCCTATGAATAATGACAACTCCAAATTCTTGTCTGTTTTAGTGCAAATAAATTAGAAATATTTACAAAGTATCCAGACAGGGTGTCTGCAGGGTTAAGTCAGTCCAATTTAAGACTTTTTAAGACCATTATGATTTAAATTTATGACCTACACCAACTATGAAAAATAACTTTCTCTTGGCGCCGGTTTCTGTGAAAGTCCTTCCTTCAGTCTGTTTTCTGTAGTGATGCATTGTGGACGTTGTAGTTCTGGAACACCATGTTACCACCCAGATTTCCTCAGACAGAACTACAGGCCAAACCAGTGACGTATGTAAATATGTTTTTTTTTTTCTCACTGTCTTCTTGTCTGTTATTTATATAGAATTTACTGCCCTTTATTATTACACTGCTGTAACTGTAAAATTTCTCCAGGGTGGGACAGATAAAAGTATTCTATTCTCTTCTATTCTATTCATTTTTTGAGGGGTTTTTAACTGAAAAAGTTTAAGAATGCCTCCTCTAATCTGACAAAACATAACCCATTAGATTGAGTACAATGTCTATAATGATGTGCAGCACCCAGAGCCCCCCGGCCCCATCAGCAGTGAGTCCACCCCCCGATACCTTCGTCAAACAGTAGTACTGAGTATAAACAGACGAATACAAGGTTCCTTACACTCGTCGTCTGTATGGAGCTTCTGTTTCAGTTTCTCCATCTTCTTGTCGTCTCTCAGCAGGGTCTTGTCTTTCTTCAGGGTGCCCATGTTCTCCTCTTTCTTCTCTTCACCGATGTCACGCACCAGCGAGTACTCGTCGTAGTTTGTAATGCCTGGCAGGTAAACAAGTCAGGGTTACTTCAAGGTTTTGGTTTAAGATGACACTGCTGCTCATAAGGGCAGGAAAGACCATAAACGGGAAAAGGTGTGAAGCTTCAAAGGTAACAGGTGAATGTAAAACACAGTGGCATTAGCATCGACATCTCCATATGATTCGACCCTCACACAGTAGTAAAGTGTAATGTACTAGTCATGTTTACGACATTAATCGTGCTTTGTGTATAAAGACCCACCTGTTGCCAGCCGCATTTGAATACAGTTTACCTTTAATCTTGAATCCTTTTTATTTTCTCTTTTAATTTTCACTTTTGATGCTTCGCTTGTGATGCTTTTATGCTTCATGTAAAGCACCTTGAATTGTCCTGTACCTGAAATGTGATATAAATAAACTTGCCGTGCCTACTCAGAACCAAGAGAGGTGCAAATTTAGACAAATGACTGAATAAATAAATAATAAATCACCATAAATGCCCCACACTGGACCTTTTTATTACATGAATTACGGGTGGGTACAGGAGCAGCTGTTACAGACCAGAAGTGACGTACCTGTACTCAGTCAGTAAGATTAAGAAGAAAACATGTGTTTGCATTTGTTGTTTGTGCAGCTGCTATTGCCCTAGAGGTCGATAATGTGTCGTCTTAGACTGGTGTCTGCTGCACAGAGTCAGTGACCAGTAGGGGTGGGTATTACCAACAACCTCGCAATATGATACATATCCCGATACAGGGGTCACGATATGATACATATCGCAATATACGTGCATCCCGGTACATGGTATTCAACGTGTTATGCATCCTGATATTTTTGGCCCATTTTTTTTTTATATACAGTTTTTTTTTTGTTTTTTTTTACATTTTAAAGAAAACAGACACATGTATACCCAAATGTTATTTTTTTATTTTGCTGTAGAGCAACAATTACACTAGTAAATAATAAATAAAGATGGCTTTGATAAACTTAAAACATGCAAAGTCAGATGCCGTTTCATAAACTTGATAAACTAATAGTTTGTTGTATGTGAAATATTGATACTGAAGCCTCTGTATTGATACACGTATGGTGAAGAGGCCCGCGACAATGAGTATTTATTAGATATTATGGTAGTATTTTACAGATTTGACCCACTTTAATTGAATTGTTCTGTCTACGGAACTGAACTAAAATGATTGTTAATATATTAGTTTAATTTTAACATTTCACAAAGTCATCACAAGGGCCGGACTGGACCCTTTGGCGGGCCGGATTTAGCTCCCGGGCTGCATGTTTGACCCTCCTGCTTTAAAGTTAAGAGCTCTTATATGACAAAAGCTCACCTATCCTTGCACAGATGGTCATGAGCATGTCACTGACAATCTTGGAGTCATCCACCATGACGGTTTTGACGGTTCCGTCCAACATGCGGATCTTCAGAGGCCTCTGCTTCTTCTTGTACTCCAGAGTGTCCTGAGAGACGAGAGGAATGGTTATGCTACCGAGCCCCAACACCAACCACACTGTCCCATCCTTCACATTAAAACTTCAGATTTCATCATCCAACGATAAAGTGAAAATATCCAATTTAAATGTCATCAGATGCACATTGTAACATTCTAATAGTGAGAGTATAAACATTAATTACCTCACTGCAAAGCTAAATTTATTAAATATTATTATTAATAATAATAGAAAAATAACAAAAAGAAGCTTGAGATCAGGTCATTTCTATCTCTAGTGGTTCTTTTCATTTTCATTTAGTTTTATTATAGATTTAATTGAATTGACTTCTATTATTTTTGTCATTGTTTACCCAGATTTTCTATTGTATTTTTTTCAGATACTTTGTAGTTTTATTCTGTTTTTAGCGCAGCTGTTTTCTCTTTATGCTCAGTTAAACTGTACATAAGGCCTTCATCCAAATATGTAAATTTAAGAATTCATCCATGTGGAAATATATAATAAAACATCAAATCACAGGCTGTTTGTAGAATTGTACAAATGAACAGATACAGAATTAAATGAATAAATTAAAAAAAACAAACACAAAAATGCTATACTTCTTCTTACCTATTAGTATTATTATGCATTCCTTTTTTAATTTCCACATTTTAAATGAATTCATTAACCTTTTGTTTATACTTCCACATTTCTTTCCTTATTCAGTCTTTATCAGGGCTCTCCTGTGATTCGATATCTCAAAGTATTAAGTGTTTCACAACAAGTAGACAGACACTAAGCTTAAAAGTGCAGTTCTTAAAGTGTTATAGAAGACTTAGCTGCTCAGACATCTATGTTTATCAGTTCATTATACAGCCGTTGTCTGTAAACTGATATGATATCACAAACAACTTCCACAAGTCCAAGTAATTCGCAGCAGTAGTGGTGTTGGACAGTGACTCACTCCATTCCTCAACATGTAGTAGTCCAGGGCCTTTCCTGCCTCCAGCCAGATGCCTTTCTTTGGGTCTTCATCGGACAAAAACAGCCCGTAGTCATTGGCTGAAAAAGGAAACACAATTACCAAGTGTGTTTCTTCGAGCGTATGCGTATGGATTTGATGCGTGTTAAGTTCTTGTGATGATGTGACTTGTGTAAAGTGGCTCCTTTGACCATATTAACCAGGTCAGTGGGTCTTTGAACGATCAGTCAAATTTACTTCAAAACAGATCGAGTTACACAGTTCAGAATGGGACAGTCCTTAGTCATCGGTGCAGAACTGTCTGCAAACAATTAAATTAGACAGAGTGATGGTGGTTTCTTATTCTTTGTCTTTCAAAATGACTTACAGGTTTGGACACGTAAGGCACAGAGCTGCTGTCGAAACAGCTTACGTAATCAGACATAACTCTGCATGCTCTGGAGCTGATGTATCTGGTGAGCACAGAGCTATTTTAAGTTTATAGTAACATTCAACCTCAGCTCTTGTAGAGAACCTGCAATCAACAGGACAAAGCAGCAGGTATCAGATCTGCACTCTCCTACATTCCACTATATGTTCCCTTTTTTTTTTTTTTTTACATTACATTACATTTAGCAGACGCTTTTATCCAAAGTGACTTACAATAGAGGACATAAACATAACATAATAGCACTTACAGATACAAGGTGTACAGGATATATACAGAACAATAGGGGCAACTGCCTTTTTTTTTTTTTTTTTAAGAGCTTTAGTACAGGGTCAGGTAGAGTTAGACAGACACACACACACACACCGCACAACCTGCCATAGTGTCTACCCCGGGTCTGGGCCAGCTAAGACCTCAGTGCAGTAAGTAGTCTTTAAAGAGAAGAGTCTTTACGTACTTCTTCATTATACTCCATAGTTACACTGTGATCTTACCCCATAGAGACTCAGTGCTACTTTTGTGTCACGCCACAAATACATTTTTCTCTCAATTACCCATTTCTTAAGTGATTTATCACTGCTTCTTGCAATAGTATCCTCTTTATTGTACGTTTCTTCTGTGAAAATGTGATATTTTTCTATAATTTATTGATCATGTTCATAAAAGCTTAGATTAAATTTGAAGGTTATAATATCAGAAACTGAAGAAAAAGTGCCTTTTTAGACAAAATATATAATTTACTGAACATAAACCTAGTGTTTCCATCCACTGTCATTGATCCAACTCCATGGGTTTTACTAATAAAGCAATGTTGTAGAAGATGACAGTGTTTCCATGGTAACTACACAGCCTCTGAACGTCCAAATGGGTCATATCTGATGACCATGAAAAGATGCCAAAGTGCATTTTACACTAATTATTTACATGTATCGATAGGATATGTGAATTATTAGGCTATTAAACAGTTGAATCAGTAGATGGTTTTGGTCACCAGTGAATGTTTGGATGTTTATGGGTTAATATTTGATCCAAACATTTACATGTTGGGCTTTACTGTGTCTATAAGTGAAACATTATGTCATCATTTTAACTCAAGTGTAAAAGCCTGGGGTTTAAAGGCACAGACAATAATTAATTCAGTTTAAACTCTTCATGTTGTTTTAAGATTGTAAAAGAAAAATGACTACAATGAATGACTTCCCTCATCCTCCATTTCTGACATTCAGTGGTTTTAGAGATTATACTGTAGTGCCTCCTTTTATCCTGTGAAACATTCCAACATTAAAGAGCCGAACAGCATATGTTTCACTCATAAAGGGCCCGTCTACATTATCTGGGTTCACCAACAAATAATCACAACCACACTGTAAACCTGCACTAATAGGCCCAGCTCTGGGGTGTGGTTTCCCCTGGATTGTGATCTTGTGAATGAAAACAGTAACTGTACAAAGTGATAACTAGCATCTAATTACATTTTTAGTTCATTTAATTTACAGTTACTATACTCATCCAAAATGTGGTTACACTTAACTGGTCATTTTTTTTGATAAGCAAAGAATCAAAGATTGTATTAAAAAGTGGATTTTGTAGCCAGAAGTGACCATATATGGTCAATTTTGATAGGAGTAGAGTAAAGGGTGAAACTGACGCGCTAATGATAACTTTCAAAAACAGTCCAGACAAGTTATGTTTAAGTGTTACCAACAATAATGTGGCTAAATTATACTAGCATGCTAAGTTGAATTAAGTAACCACAAGCTAATCTATGAACAACAATTAACAGGCAAGCTCACCTAATTAACACGCTGACACACTAAAAGCTGCGATACGTTAAATAAAACATTAGCTACTGTAACTATTGTGTTTTAAAAAAACTGAAAAATTGTAGAACAATGTCCTATGATATTTTTCTTAATGTAAAACCTTCACCACAATGAAAAAAAAGTGTATGTCAGGAAATAAACATCTGACTTAAGACGGAGAAGCTCTGACATTTTAACAATGGGTCGTCCGATAACCGAAGGGTTGGCGGTTCGAATCCTGCTCTATCCTAGTCAGTCCGTTGTGTCCTTAGGCAAGACACTTCACCCTCCTCGCCTCCAGTGCCACTCACACTGGTGGATTAATGTTCGGTGGTGGTCGGGGGGGCTGTAGGCGCAAATTGGCAGTCATGTTTCCATCAATCTGCCCCAGAGCAGCTGTGGCTACAAATGTAGTTTACCACCACCAGAGGGGGAATGTGAGAGCGAATGAATAATGAATCAATAATGTAAAGCACTTTGAGTGACTGAAAGAGCTTTAAAAATCTAATCCACTATTATTATTATTATTATTATTATTATTATTATTACAACAGATGAATGCACTGCCAGTCAAAACTGTTAGACATCTTCTGTAAAATCTTATTAAAAAAGGAATATACATTGTTAATACACTTATTTGATGGCAAAATAAAGCAAAGTCAGTTGGACCCAAATAGACCACAATTATTGAAGAAATATATGTAGTGGAGGAAAAAAATAACTGAAATTGCGATTATAAGTAGCACAAATGGACAAAAAATATTCATAAATTGACTAATTATGGAACCTGGAATGGTAGAAGGACTAAATAATGTGAATGTAGTGTTGTTACCCGAATAAGGTTTGTTTGTTTGTTGTTTTTGATAACTGTGTTTAATGTCCATCAGTGGCATCACACTTACACTTTAAGCTGTGGTCAAAGTACACCAGGGTAAGGTATGCACTTATGGTTAAGATAAGAAAACCCTTACTACGTACATGTGTACAGTATGAATGCAGAATAGAAACTCACGCTGGCCGAGCTGGGCCTCAGGAACTCTCTCCCTGATGATGCGGCAGGCGTCGTACACCATGGTGGAGGGCTCAAACTGCATGGTCTTCACGACGTTTCCCACGCCGATCTTTAGCGACAGGGCCACCATGATTGCTGCTCTGCACCTCCACCCAACTCACTCCTGCATAATAATAACAATAACGTTTATTTATACAGCACTGATCACACAAAGAATTCACAAAGTGCTTTACAATAAAATCTGAGGTAAAATACATGGAAAAAACACACAGCACACATACAGTTACAAACACAAACACAGACACAGTTAACATCACTTAACACAAGTGCATCTGTAGCACAACATTACACACTATTAAATTTAGCTCTGGTCTAACTCAAAAATGAAACTATATAAAACTGGAATTCAAAAGTTAACCAAAGGATATTGAATGACTGTTCAAATTTAATGAAAAAACCTAAAGTAATTATAAACATATTGAAATTTAATGTATGTTTATTGTTGTTGAGTTTCATTGTCAGATCTAAAGTAACTCCAGAGGTCAGAAAATCTCATTCAACTAATTTACTGCTTTGCCAATTATCTCTACCAGTACTTTTATTCTGTAAATATTAAACTATATACATATATATATATATATATATATATATATAAAATATTATAACATAATAAAGCTACATATTAATACTTCTATATTTACTATAGTAGTAGTTTCCAATGTGCAATTCCAATTGTTTCACTACTGTTTTTTTCTTTTGTTTGTTTTTTTAAGAGTTATTTTACTGCTTTTTTTTCTTGTGATATTTCTATTTCTATTATTTGGTGTTATACGGCTATTAGACCCTCAATTTCCTGAAGGCTCCGCCCAAGTGATCAGTTGTATCTAATGTAATCTAATCTAATCTAATGTCTCATGGTGTGAAAGGCAATTGCTTTCTGATGTCTTCCAGCCAGTTTGTTTGTCTGCACACTAAACAGACTGTCGGGTTAAAATTCTGTAATCTGTTTTAAGTTGTTACCATATAACACCAATAAATTTAATAAAATACATTTTAATTTAATAATAAATTATACTTAACTAAAGTTCCTGATAATTAAATCACTCTGACGCTAACACATGTGTGGAAATACAACACAACACATATTCTTAGATTATTATTTTTTTAAAAACCTATACGAGAAGAGAGTCTGAAAGTCAAGCAGACAAAGGAAGTAAAAGTTGTTGCACAGTCAGCTGTTTTAAAAGCATTTCTGAAACTCCAAAAATTTTCTCAGCACAAGATTAGAGACTGGGCTCAAAATGAGGAAACACATTAGTTATATATAAATACAATATGTAAAGTAGCAGCATTTACATATTCAGTACATCTGCATTTTTCAATAAGGAAGAAGAAAAAAAAAAAACTGGAAGTATTGCCTTGAGGCCAAGTTATGATCAAATAAAGTAACAGCTGACATCCATGTGTGTCCAGTTTCCTACAGAAATAATGACAATAGAAATAATGTTTCATGTTAGTACTGCATTAGGAAACCTGAGGTACAAATGTCCTTATGTGGGTGGGAATGTACACCAGTGAATCAGTCTGTATTCACATACTTACATGTTTACAAGTTTGTGTTGGAGTCTGTTTAGTGCTTAGGATGTTGACATAAACTGAGTCCATTTATGACTTATTTTATTACATTGGAAAAATGACAAATCTCCATCTTTTGGCAGATGGATATGTAATGTTAATTTTTTTAGATACACATTGAATGGATCAATAGGTAAGTTTGATGTAGTATAACAGTCCTTTATTTCTCATGTGGAACAGCTAACGATGATTGACTCTGTAGTGTGTAACCTGTATGGACATTTAGGATAAGTGGGTAACTATTGTGGGCCTTTTTTGTGTCCCTTTGTGTGTGTTTTTTTTTTTTTTTTTTGGCCTGATACTGTTTTATATTTTCTTTGATTTTGTCTTTTATGTTTTTTTGTATCTCGTTGAAAATGTAATAAAAATACATTGATAAAAAAAAAAAGTCAATTTATAAACCGAGTCATTACACAGACTTCTATGAAAAGCATAGTTCATCTCTCTTCGTCATCAACATTTGGGTACAATATCTATCATTATCCTGGAGATGGAGTAGGCTAACCTTAAGAAATGACCAAAATCAAGCACAAAACAGACTTCAACACAAACTCTCTATCAATGAAGAAGAGTAGGAGGAAGAAGGAGAGGGAAAAGAAGAAGAGTAAACTGTATTGTCAGTACAGTATATATTGAAATGTTTCATTCTTTAGTAAGTTTTTGTCACGTTCTGACATAAAGAAGAGTAAAACTCCATTTGTTTTCCTTCAAAAATCAGTCTTCGACCTTAAAAGAAACCTCTAAACCGGGGGGGTCAAACTCATGTTGGTTCAGGGCCAATTCACACCATCTTTTTTCTATTTATAAAAGAATTTAATGCCTATTTCATGGTCATACTGGCAAAATTCACCACTCCTAGAATTTAGGAAAATGTATTCATTTGTTCCAACAACTCGATTCACACCATTCTGAGTCATTTCTGAGCAGGGCCTAAAGTAAGCGATAGTTGGTTCCTAATTTTAATATAAGTTGGAACTGAGAAAACTGAGGTTACTTTCTTTTCCAGCTTGGCATTTCCCAATACAGTGAACATGTTTATAGCAACAGAACTTAAGACATACCATTCCAAATTTAATACCCTTTAAAAACTTTTTTTAAAGTATTAAATGCAGATTTGTTTAAGACTTTTTAAGACCCTGTAGAACCCTGTATTTAAAGACACTAATTATTACTTTGTGTGTGTGGGGGGGGGTTGTGTGCAAACACTGTAGAAGCCTGATGTTATTATTAGTTTATTATTGGTTTTACACAACAGGTTATGATCAGAACATAACAGCAGAATATTTCAGAAATCTAAAAACTAATTACTTTTACTAATTACTTAAAAACTAAATTCTAATGGTAAAATCTTTTTTATATATATATATATATATATATATATATACAGTATCTTATTTTTTATTT
>JAPSES010000081.1:14437305-14465459 GCA_029822895.1 Maxillicosta whitleyi | reverse complement strand
AATAGATAAAAAAAACAAATGTGGGAGTAATATTGCGGGGTGTCAGTCACAATATGTGGGGGAACTGTGCTGCTTGGAAGTTTGCGCTCTCCGAGTGCTTTTCTAGTTTATAAATGATAAGGAGCTTTAAGATCATAAACATGATTAGCTGCCTCTCTCTTGTGTCACAGACAGTGGAGAAGTTACTAGATCTGTTGGGGACTCTGGACCGGTGGATTAATGAGACTCCTCCTGTTGACCAGCCCTCACGCTTTGGTAATAAGGCCTACAGAACGTGGTATGCCAAACTAGACCAGGTTAGTGCACACACATTCATACACCAGTGTATATAACCATGTACCTTCCACACTAATGCAGAAAACTCACAGCTCACAGGTTGTGTTGGTGTGTGTAGGAAGCAGAGGCTTTGGTGGCAGCTGTGCTCCCTGCAGACAGACAGGCAGCAGCTCCTGAGATAGCCGTTTACCTGAAAGAGTCTGTTGGGAACTCAACCAGGATAGACTATGGAACAGGTAAACAAGACCCTGTGTGTCTGTCATTCTTCTGTCAACAGTGTTGTACAAAACTCACAAACAGAGAAGTATATCTATGTATTATTAATATTAAAATCACCAAACATTAAATTATTATTATTATTATTATTTTATCTTTCAAGCCACATCTTTACCACATCTGTCTTGATTGGCTCCATTAATCAGTACTAAATGGACATCAGTGGTATCTCAAAACTTAACTGAGACAAAGATCCATGTCATTTCAAAATGCTGAATAGTAAAGAAATAAGCCTGGACCTCAGGAAGAAGCTAGATAGTTTCTTTCTCAATCAGGATGACTGTGCTGCAAGTGTTTCATAGTGTCTGTAAGTTGGATTATTTCAGTTTAGGAGGAAAAACATTGTACAAGGCTGAAAACAAGGAAACTATCATTTGACACAGATGTTGGAGACTGAATTCACAGGGATAGATTTTCACTTTTCATTGATTCATTCATTCGAGTAGGACCTAAGACTTGCATGAACATCATATGATAAACGTTGAATTTGTTTCAGTGATAAACTGAGTAAAGTTGACTTGGTCTTAAGGCGTTTGACTTGACAAATCATCTGGCCCAGACAGATGGTCAAAAAGGTCATGTGTTATATTTGAAGCATAACTGGCAGGAGGCTGCTGTTTTGGAGAGGACTGCAAATAAAATCAATTTCGGATTCAAGACATATGTTCAATACTTTGCCAACAGTCTGCAGTTTAAAAATTAGTTACCGCCACAGTATCCATTGTTAAACGTTCATAACAGACTGTAGCTTAATAAGTTATGAGTTAGGTAAACTGTGATTATATATATGCAAGATGTATGGACTTTAACTCTGGGCTCATTTGATCTGTTGTACCCTCGTTTAGTCTACAGACTTGCATCATACTCTGGAAGATCATCATATGTTCAGTTAAAACCACACTTCTCTATAAAGTCAACTTTTCATGAGCTGAGAAAAACAGGCCAATTTTCATCTTTGTGAATTAAAGAGGATTTTTAAGAGTGGATTCAGCTTAGCAAGGAGGAGAATTTTAAATGCAGTCATGAACCCGTTCTTGAAAAGTCGGTACATTTGCAGATGCATGGTTTGAAAAGGAAGGGGGTGAAGCCCTGTAATCTGAATAGTAAATATTAACAAAAGCTGACAGACAAATGTAGTGGATTAAGATTGTAGTATTTGTCTGAGTTCATCATCCTGTGACCCGTCAGTTGCTCGACTCAAACAATGACTTGACTTGTCTTGGTTGATGGTCGACTCCTGTTATCATAGTTACTTGAGGTCTAGAAAGTAGAGTTGCTTATCATTTGCATATGACATACTCTCACATCATGTTTGACTTGATGTAAAATAAACAGAAAACAGGAAACACAAAGCAGATATTACGTGTGTGTCATGTATTTTGTTGGAAATATAAGACGCTCTCAATTATCATGTTATTTTTACCCATATCTGTCATATATTTTGGATGAATACATTTCCTACTACTCACAAAATTTGGTAAGAAATATTATTATTATTATTATTATTTTTACGATTGTTTGAAAGAAACACTAAATTCTTTATTTATTGACGTCAAATATGTGTTTTACTCACAACACATACTAAAGTAAAGGAAATATTGTTGAGTTGCTTAACATTTACAGCCACAAAGCCTTTATGTATTATAACCTTTTGTTTTCGACATTTAAAAAATGTTTTGTCATTGTGTCCACATATTATTTGTTTTGCTGCTAGTGTTATATATCATTTCTGTGGTTCAAACCTTATTACTGGTCTGTAAACCTGTGTCCAGTTCACAGACATACACAAAACACATCGTCTAAATGTGAAATTTTAATGGTATTTAGCTGAGGGCTTCAAATAAATCTACTGGGTTTTCATTTTCTCCCTGCAGTGCATTTATTTTTCTTTTTAAATCTTATCTTTATTAAATTAATAAAAAAAATAAGATAAGACTATAACATAGAGGAAGCGATGTTGCACTGTCATCTGTTAAAATGAGTATTATATTTGATATGTAGTCCCAACTTTTCTAACTTCTTATGAATGTGTAGTACCATATGGCAGGGCAGTAGTGTGAGCAATATAATTTTTGGCCACCAGGGGGCACAATAACGCTGTGTATCTCCTTTGCTCAGTGTATGAAGTAAGCTTGGGTCAGTTGTTTGAAAGATGCTAATAAGAATGATAGAATGTGATCAAGCAAACTAAATGATTACACCTGTTGATGTTGTAACTTTGATTATCGTCACTAAATGTTGAGTGTCATTGAAGATATTTCTGTTTGTCATCTCAGGTCACGAAGCTGCTTTTGCTGCGTTCCTTTGCTGTCTGTGTAAGGTCGGAGCTCTACGGGTGGACGATCAGCTGGCAATCGTTTTTAAAGTTTTTAACAGGTGGGCTTCGTTAGAGCCGAGTGCTGCTAAAATATTAATAATAACAAAATAATAATAATTTTTGTTGATAATACCTTGGCTTCTGTTATGATTCCAAAAAAACACCATTTCCGACACAGCTTTTCTATCCTTATACAAAAGGAAATCACAGTACAGATCAGAGGACAGTTCTTTGATTTAGTTTACTCTTCAGCATAACAGCAGGATTGCTTCATTATTCAGTCGTATCTCAGTGATTTGGTCAAAGCTGTAGACGTGCTGAAGTTCAGTTCCCATCCCTTGGTGTCCACATGGTTACATACAGTCACAGAAAAAAATTCTTAGACCATCAGAAATAATGGTTATGCAATCAAGTACCAACTCCTGTGTGAATAATGTGACTAAAACAGACAGAAAAGAAAACATGGAATGAACAAAAGCACTGTTTTTGTCAGTACAATGACATAGATATTGATGTAACTGAAGTGATTTGGGTTATTATCAAAAAAACATGGAAAATGGATAGATATCAGCTCTGAAATTAAACTCTTATCACCTATTTTTGTTGTTATCATTATATTTGTTCAAACAAATGTACTTTTAGTTGGACCAGGCATTAAAATGAACAAGAAATTGAAGAAAACAAGGGGTGGTCTAATAATTTTTTCCATGACTGCAGGTTTGTGCTGATGTTGTCTGTCTGTGGGTCTTTTCTTGTACAGTTTAGTAAAAACTCTGACTTTGTTGACCACGTCATGAGAGAGACACATACACTTAAACTGATTTGAAGTAATGTAAATGTAAATGTTGAGTCTGTTTTTTCTGAAAGATCACAATGTGGGTTCCCCACTCATAGCGCTAATACAGCGAACTTTTATTTTGTGAGTTTCAAACTGATCTTTGAATAATAATCTCCATCACTACTTTTTCATGAGACCGGTCACAACAAATGATAACTACATGTCACATGCCATTTTGCTCAATTTTTATTTCTATTACACATAACTACAGATTACTGAGCTCGATGGTGTCAGACTGTACGCAGTTAATGTTGTTGGTCTGTAAGTCAAAATATCCTTGTATTTTTTGTTATTATGACTGACATTTTGCCAGGTTATAAATGTGTTAGATATATAATATAACAAAATAAAACTACTAGACAGTGGGACAAAATGAATGACTTGCACTAAAAAAATATTAGTGGTATAATATACATAATTATATATGTTTTTTTTTTTAAAATTTAAATTCAGTGTAGTTTTTGTTTTTGACAGTGAATTGTCATGTTGGAGCTTTGCGCTTTTCTTAATTCCCCATGCACACACACACACACACACTGAAACTGATAGTATCAGAGCCGTTCAACCCAGAGTTTAGGTTAACTTCAGAGTTTGTTCAAACTGATTTCTGGTGCAGTTCTGTGTCTTGCGGGCTTTGAATAGACTGTCCACATGTTTTCTAGTATCTGTACTATTAAACATGTGTGAACATGTCTGACACATGGTGTAGTTTTAACAGAACAGTGAGTAATGATGAAAGGTCTACTGTTGCAAAGCACAAAACACAAAAATGAGATAAAACTTATAAAACCAATAAACTGGTGTACCGTGTAGTTGAACTCTTATACATGCTCATGTTGCACCTCTCTCGTTATCCTCTTTGCTCAGTACTAGCTCATCAGATGCAGTGCTGACCGACAGAAATCAGGACTATTTAGGCGTTTTTTTAATATTAAAATAATGTTGGACCATTTTATTCCTTTTCATGCATTTAATTTACTTAATTTGTCAACCTCTTATTCTGATCTTGGTTTGCTGGAGAAAAAAAAAGCCCTCTTTCATGTGAATTTATGCTTTTTTTTTCTTTTTTGTCATTTCAGGTATCTCCATGTGATGCGAAAGCTTCAGAGGACGTACAGAATGGAACCAGCTGGCAGCCAAGGTGTGTGGGGACTGGACGACTTCCAGTTTCTGCCATTTATATGGGGAAGCTCCCAGTTTGTAGGTAAGAATGGAACCAATGCAGTTTAAAAAATAAAACATGGCATAAACATGACAGAGCTGTGTGTTTCTGTGGAGCTGCCGAGATACCAGAGCAGGGAAAAGAAGTGTGTGTGTGATTGTTCCTGAAATCTGAAAATCTTTCTCCATTCTAACTTGGTAGTTCATCTTCTCCATATTCCTGCAGTTATGATGTTATTGGAAAGGTCAGTGAGGACACCTGGTGGTGAGTGTGTGAACTTGCACCTTGTTTTAACTCCTCAGATCATCCAACACTGGAACCTCGGCACTTTATCGACGAGAGGGTAGTGAATGAGCATCACCAGGACTACATGTTCTTAGAGTGCATCAAGTTCATAAATGAGGTGGGTCGTCATACACACTGTTTAATAACCACAACACGATTCCGTGTAGTGTCACACAGAATTGTTAAAAAAAAAAAAAAAAAAACTTTCAAGGACTATTTGGATCATTTGTTTACCGATTTCAGTTTTAAAAAATCCCCACTGACTCCACACAGATAAAAATGTCACATGAATAAGTAGAAACATTGAGGCTTTTTTTTTTTTTAAAAAAAAAGTAAGCCGTCTTTATGCTGTGTAACTTTATTTTAAATCAAATTTTATTTATATAGTGCTAAATCACAACAGACATCATCTCATGACACTTTACATATGGAGTAGAAACCAGACTCTGAGGCCAATTTACAGAAACCCAACAGAACCTTCCAGGAGCAAACACTTGTAATTGGTGACAGTGGTGAGGAAAAACTTCCTTTAACAGGCAGAAACCTGGAGCAGACCCTGACTCCTGGAGGATGGCCGTCTGCCTTGACCAGTTGGGTAAAAGAGAGAGAGTAAAGGAAGAGAAAAAGAGAGAAAGACAAAGACTGGGGAGGGAGGGGGGAGACACATGGATGCAAGTGAGTGATGATGATGAAGGCAGGAAAGGACCACAGCAGCCGACCCAGAACCGGTCCATGGAAAAACCCGCGACGATCCAGAGAAAACCTGTGAGGCGATAAAGCACAGAGACTCTGGGGAAGCAGTAAAGTCAGTAGAATGAAATTCACTGGGGAATTAAAAAGAAGTTAGGAAAGAACAAGTCGGAGAAGAAGAGGAGCAGAGAGGAGGAGGATCATGGAAGAGCTCAGTGTATCAGATGAGTCTCCCAGCAGTCTAAACCTATAGTGAAACTAAGTTGTTTACATATAATTTTTGAGACATAAACGCACAGCTCAGAATTTAAAAGTATTTTGAGGAAGCAAAAAAATAAAGCATTTATGTGTTTGATGAAAATAGCCACACAAGTGAGAAGTTGAGTTTACATACACCAGCATTGTGTTTTTACCTTCGGTCCGCACCACAGGGTACTGTCATCAGATCATCGTCTTTCCGTATGTGCAAAAACTTTGGTGTGGAGGGGGCAGCAGCACTTGCTCAATGATAAATTATGGGGGGGTGATTTTCACTTACACTTTATCTACAGACTTGTATAACCCACCATGTCCTCCACATACAGGTCCGTTGTGTTACTTGTAGAAATATAACCCCCCCCCCCCCTTTCCCACAAAGTTTTTGGGAGAGCATGGGGGGTCACCAGTACTCTGACCACAGAACCCCCACTTCAGCTATATTTATATACTGCAGACTGGTGACTCTAGTGTAGTATTCTTCCATTCAAGTTTAGTTTTTATACATTAGATCCTCTTACGTCTGTGTTTACTTTTCTGATCTGTTTGAGGCTTACTTTATCTATAAAGGAAGATATCTGCTGAAACGCGAATCTCTTCATGAAGCTTAAAATATTAAATGTTTTCAAAGATTTAAAGAACAGCCAGATATCAATTTACATCCCACAAAAAAAAAAAAAAAAAAAAAAAATCACCTACATCCAACCTTAAACAGTAATAGTTGTTTAGAGGTGACATTAAAAATCTAGGCATTTAATAGAGGATGATAACTGGCATTATTTTAACCCTTTAAGTGGTGAAATTGTAATATTGCAACAAGCTACATAACTGGATAAAACAGACCAAAGTTCTAGATAGCCACCTCCCACCAACATGTGGTGGACATGTGACCCTTCACCGTTTCCGGGCTTGTTTCTATTCAAAGTGAAGAACAAAATCCCGTTTGAAACTCGCGGTCCCGAGCCAGTTTAGTAAGTAGATAAAGTTTTATTTAGTTTTTGTTTGGCTAGATAAGGACAGAAGTGAGTACTCTGCTGTTTAGTTACAAAAACTTATTGCATTTTACTTTCTACTAATGTTTAAGGTCATTTATTTCAAGGTAAGACGACAAAAACACAAAGAAAACTTCCATATGAATATGTTCAATTTTACTGAAAGTTACAAAACACAACATGGCTGCCACACTGTGACATGATATGCAAATTAGATGCGTAAATTTACTTCCATCATAAACTTTGGATCATACCCAATATTTATTGTCACTTCCAAGCTACAACTTTTTGAAATCTTGACATTAAAACTGAATTAATTTTATTTATTAATTTTAAACTCCGGTGCCTAAAGGATTAATGTAGAGTTAAAAGCTACGTCTTGAGTAAACTGCTGCTTTATCCACAGGTACATAGTTCTGTGTTTTCTTTTTTCTTTATTGTTTTATAAGTTGATACTAAAGTTGTGGTTGACACATCCATGTTGTTTCTAGCTGTGAGCAGATATACCATATGGACAAAAGTATTCGGACTTAAACTTTAAGGAAATATTAATGTTTATAAAACTATAACGACAAAAATATTAGGACACATCATAGCTACAGCGCCTAAGATGTCCTGTTCATGCAGATTTGACATATAAACATCAATATTTCCTTGAATCTTAATCGGAGATTTTTCTTCTGAAGTTACATGTGAAGACACTAGATGGTTAACGATGGTAAAAAAAAATTATTATTTAGAGTCTTTTTTTTTTTTTTTTTTTTACAAACTTTTAAAATCAAGAGTCATGAATTAAATAAATATATTTATACCGATAAATTAAGTAAAAACCATCTCTGAGGTAAGCAAAGATAACAATTTAAACAAAACTAGCCAGTGCAATAATATTTATCACAGTAGAAAACTATATTCTGACATTTGTCAGTATTGTTTTGTTGCCCTGATCCCTGTTAGAAGAGACGCCTGAATTCATTGTGTCCCAGGTAGTCCTCGGGTTATGAATGAGTTCCGCTCCTATGCTGTCGATGTAACCCGAATTTCCATGTAAGTCGGAATTAACCCTTTAGTACCCCTAAATACCCCCTAAATCTTTAAATAACTATCCAAATACATGTATTATAGTTCATATTAATAAAATAAAGTAAAAAATAAGATACTTTACTTACTGTATGTACAGTATACAGTACGCACAGTAATGGCGGACGGAATTTCGGTGTCGTACAGTAATAGCGGACGAGACTCCGGCATTGTGAAGTCGAAATAACGTAAGTCGGGTACGACATAACCTCTACTTTTGTCTGTATAGTGTACTTGTACATCACAATATGTCTATTAAAAGCACACTAGTTAAAGTATTTTTTGTTTCTTTTACCGAGCTGAACTTATTTCCATATAATGATGTTACTTTCAAAGTACGAGAATAAGCATAAAACAGTTTAATAAATGACTGAGTAGTTTGTAGCAAAGATGTAGGAAATGTGAACCTTTCATCTGTAGAACACTATAGAGCTAAACCTACTGTACGTTTTAATATGTAGTGCTTGTAAGAAGTGTGTTCAATATTTATACCAAATTCTGTGTGTAATTCTGAGGACGTCATGCTCATATTTACTGATGGAGCTAAAGAAAAACGGGGCACAGCTGAATGAGGTTTTGTTCAGGAAAAGGAAGACAGAGGGAAGGCAGATGGGAGCTTTCTGTTGGGAGAGTGCCAAAGCAGGAACTGTTCGCTTTGTTTTTGGAGGAAAAGGAGGGGAGGGAAGTAGAGGAGGGCGTTGGTTTAGCATCTACATCCCTTTCCTCTTTCGTAGTCAGACACACCACCTCCTTCCCTCTTTACTCCTCCTCCTGGTCATGAACGGATGCTGATGTTGTGTCACATTAGGCCTTGTCTTTACTTCCTTTGTGTTCCTTCCGGGTCTTATTATTTTGTGCTTGTGTTCCAATTGAAATGTGTATTATTTATACTCTATCTGGAGGTACTATATGTCATATATTTGTTTCAACATGGTGAAAAGCTCCTTTTAATTAGGCTGTTAAGCAGGATTCATGGTCAATACAAGACAATATAATTGTGGCAGATGAAAGTTTTAATATTTAGTATCATAGTCACATCATTAGACCCCTTTAGAGCTGTGGTTGTCAAACTTTTTACAGTGGGGTACCACTTGAAATATACTTTTTTTTTTTAGCCAAGGACCCTCAACTCTCGCTTCATTAGACAAAATATGTTCCTGTTCTAAAGGTGTCTGTTTATATTTTCAAAACTTTGTAAACAAAATGTAACTGTAATATAAAAAAAAGTTTAATGTTTACAATTTTGTGCGCAAAATACAAACTGAAAAGTGCCCTCTTTCATTGATCAGGAAAATAAATAAATTGGTCATTAATTAATAAATGAAACTTTCATCAACAAAAAATAATTACCAAAACATCATTTTAAAGAATATAGAATAGAAATGTTCTTAAACTGTTACCAAAGCTTAAACAACATGATTGACAATAAAACTATTATATGAATGTATTTTTTGTGGTGTTTACATTTTGGTATTAATTCTCATTATTTATTTGTGTTTTCAGTACATGATTTAAGATCACATGACTTGCAAATTACTATTAAGTTTTTTTTTTCACCATAGCTTTATGATGTTTCTTGATACAAAGTGTTTTCATCTGTATTATTTGTATTGTAGAAGTAGTTTATTTAGGATGGAAAGTCAGTGGAAACACACAGTTGGAACCAATTTCTCAGATTTAAAACCATATAAGGAGGTGGGTATGAGTAGGAGCAGGACTGGAATCAGCATTTACCAGAACAAGTTTATTCATTGAATGTTAAATGCTACCAAAATGACTCAATGTGACAACTTTTTCACCTCTCCTGAACAGTTTTTGCAGCATATATTTTTCATGTTTGGTGGAGTTGTTTTACTGTGTGAAATTTCAGCAACCCTTGTGTTTGATGGCAAAACCCAAATGGTGCACTAGGTATCCTAAAGCCCCTTATTCAGCCTGAGAAATAAAACTTACTTTCTACTCTAAAAGCACTGTCCATTAAGCTTTAAATACAGTTGGCGTAGATGATGGTTAGAGACGTCTTTTATATATCGCAGTCGTTTATCCAAGCTTGATTTTTATAGTGAGCATTGCAACACTTTCTGTCTGTTTATGACAGTTCCTCAGCATTAACAATTTCCAATCGATCCATTTTGCATCTGGGTAATGCACTACGTTTCTGCTGTAAAGTCATGGCAGGTGAAAAGGACTTCAGACCACCTCCTGGTGTCTTACAGATCAGGGATGATGAGGAAAAATTAAGCACGAGACAACTGGGTGTAATAACATTGAGTTTATGCAGTTGTGAGCAATGTTTTTTTTTTGGGTTTTTTTTTTTGATAATAACCTAAATCTTCTGTTTATAGGCCATGCAGCAGGCGGTTTCATCACATTTCTATGTCCTTGGTGCTATTTTTCCATGTAATTTTCAGATACATTTACAGATCATTCCATATATTTGGTTAGATTTTTATATTTTACTTCATTTTCTTAAAGGGGTCACATTTTGCCACTTTAAACCCTCTTTGGTTCATTTATTTGTCTATTTGGACCCTAATAGTTCATACAGTTTGAATTTGAACCCCCCTAGCTGCGGCAAAACTATCTTTCTATTCATTTTGGCAAAAATCCAGTGGATTTCTACAACCTGTTTTAATTCCTGCTTTATTTGTTCTGTCTATAACTAGTTACGTCATGACATTTGCACATATAAGGTCAAGACTTCCGGTGATCATTTCTCCGAGTACCTGAAGGGTGTGGGGTGTGAAGTGGCTCATTTGCATTTAAAGGGCCAGCACTCAAAACAACCTTTCTGGTGTCATTACTCAGAAATAGAGTTGAAGATGGATCTGTGGAGTTGAATTAATGAAGAATTCAGACCCAAGTAGAGCATTTACAGTTTATGTAGACCACAGGGAAATGTTTGAAAATGCATAATTCCATTTAATAAAGCAAAACAGGACCCCTTTTAACCTGTAGCCTTATTGTTGCAGTGTTATTGAAATCACTTTCTTTCATATACTTTCTACTTTAACCTTTTTATTTTTGAAAAT
Source organism: Maxillicosta whitleyi (assembly GCA_029822895.1). NCBI lineage: Eukaryota > Metazoa > Chordata > Actinopteri > Perciformes > Neosebastidae > Maxillicosta > Maxillicosta whitleyi. Next base: position 14,454,259 of record JAPSES010000081.1, on the reverse strand, counting down.
AAGCTTTAAAAAGCAGCATTTTGTGACTTCTCCTGTGGTTTCAGCTGACACTACTTCAGAAACATATCAAATAATATCGTATATAGTTTAACTCAAGGTAATTATGGCAACCGTAGTCAATCAGTCAATATTTTACCCCAAAACGTTTTCAATTAGAAAATAAAAAATAGCGTCGGCCTCATTTCAGACCTCTAAACATGCTGAACTCCATACACACACCCAAGTATTTTCATCTTCTTCACACACATGTGGATACTTCAAACTCCAGATCTTTTTTTTTTTTAATTCACACACAGTGCTTGTGTGTGCGCATCGTCCTAAACATGAGTCACTTCCTTCCCCACATGCTGCTGTGAATCACTCCTTCCTCCAGGGAATATGGGCTGTCTCCACCCCCCTTTCCTCCCTCTTCCATGCCCTTCCCCCATGTGTTCTCATGCGAGGCCCTGGAAAGTGTCTGGAGGTGTGTGTGTGTGTGTGTGTGTGTGTGTGTGTGTGTGTGTTATTGGGGCTGGAAAAAGGAGGGGGTTGTTAGATTGATGCCCCAGGGTCTGGGTTTGGGTTCCTCAGCCTCCTGGGAGAAAATGGTGGGAAAACAGTCTATAGTCTCCATTCATACATTCATAAATTCATACATTTGTTTTTGTCACAACTGTTACCTGCTTTCTAAATCTGACGATGAGGTTGTTCTTTTAGTGTTTGCCAAAGTCAGTCAGCTTCCTGTTTTATTATTATCATTTATGGGATAGTAAAACAACTACCAGATTTTTATTAATCATTTTCTTGTTAAGAGGCAGATTATATTTCTTTAAGTGTTGCCACGGTGTAAAAGTGGAATTAACAATTCAATAACAAGAGCTTCATAATAAACTAGTGCATGACCTGTTGGAGAACCATAGGTTCTAGATCCTCTGATACAGTTCACTCCTTTACTTTCTTTCCGTTCTTGGTAAATTCCATTGGCATTTTCAGTTGAATAACCTCTCAGCTGGCATGTCTATTTCTGTACATGAAATTTAACACCATGGCCCTATTTTTTATCTGTTGCTAGATAACCCACTTAAATGGTAATTCTATGAATCTGGGCATAGCAACATGATTGGCCATTGGAATACCATTGTATTCCAAAATCATAAATATCTTCCAAAATATTGGTCCTTTCAACTTGCTGTTTTGCGCTAGTCACTTCTTTGACCAAAAATACATGTGCATGTCAAACTGCAGCAGTCGGCTCTTTCTGGATTTTGTGTGATGCCCAAGACACACTGCCCTTTTAAAATATAGGATATTCATTCATTACTTGTCTGTTTTCTGCTCCACTAATGTAAGCCCACAGACATTAAAGGTGTCTATTCCTTGAATTGAATTGTTTCTCAGTAGGGGCGTTGGGACAACGTCAAGCGGGTGTTTAGAACTTGAAAGGTGAGAGGGGTTGCTCGGGTACAAATGGTCACTGTTATTCATGATAATATAGAAGTATCTATATCGGAAAAACATTTGTTCATTTGAACATCAAATAAGATAATGTATGTATTTAGGGCATGATTAGAAATATCAACACTGCTGTCAATGACTCAATCTGCAGCTGCAGAGGTTGTTCAAAAGAGGTTGAGAACCCTGGTACTACTAGAACGATTCAATAACTGATAACGTATGGTGGCTAATGCTAATGTACTTAAACATGTACCCCAGCTAAGTAAAGGCCCTTTAACTGGAAAGTCATTTCAATGTCATTGGGGGAGAAATTTAATAAAAGTACCACACTCCCATATGAGCTCTTACAAAGCAGTTAATATTTCATATAATTTGTATCCAGAAAACAGTTTTACTCACAGGTTTTTTCACATTTTAGGTTCCTTGTTTCACCTCCCAGTTTAAAACCTAAAGATATTTGAATGACCTTCATAAAAGATGAGAAAAACCTGCACAATATTGTATATGTTTTTTTTCTATGAAACCTTGTCATCATTAAGCGACAAATCAAGTTGTGTAGGTGTGTAGCAGAACCTGTTCTCCTCTCTGAATATCAGTCTGTAAGTATTTAGGAACTGACCAGAGAAGATGTTGTGGTTTCTGGATCATGTTCATGTACAGCTTCTCCTTTGAGTGATAGAGCTTCAGCCTGCAACTGTGTCCACAGACAGGGATGTCTGGAAGTGTCTGTTAGTCAGGGATTTCCATTACAGAGTCATATCTGGTGTTTAATACAGTGCCACCTCAGGACCAAAGCACAGGCGTTCAATATTGATTTTTGTTCTTTGTGCATTAAGATTTCTCCAAATTCTCACACTCTTTAAATTATAATATGTACTGAAAATGATGAGATATTCAAAAGCATCACAGTTTTACATAATTGTTCTACAATTGGTAGACACAGTTTTTGCACAGATTGGTGTACCTCCTCCTCTTTGCTGGGGGGTGGGGGACTGTACACATTCGTCTTTCTTCTAAGTCTTTTCTCTGTTACCTTACCTTCATAATCCACATTCATTCATTTTCCAAGAGGCTTGGTCCTTGAGATGGTCACAGGGGTGTTGGAACCTATCCCACCTACCAGCAGTCAAAAGGCGGGGTACACCATGGACATGTCACCAGCCCATCACAGGGCTTCCATACTACTCAAACAACCGTAACATCTACTGAAAGCTGAGGAACTTCTTTACTCTATGACCTGTTTCTGTACAGAACTGACATTACCGAGCAGAATCGCATACTTTATATCATCGCACCTCGAATAATCTCATCTATAACCGAAACTCTCCGATGCACATTTACTTGTGAATCTGTGACAGACTTTATATTTCACACAGTTTCTCCCATGTAATTCCCATTATGTGGAAAATGTGCCCCTCTTTCAATTGTCCAATCCCAAAAAGATCCCCATTCCACCATTTGAAAACATCCTTGGCTAACAGCAGCTGAAGACGGAGCTGCATTTTTTACATTCCCATGTCTGGTGGCTGCTCTGAAGCTCTCTGGAGTTCAGTGTAAGACTCTGGATCCTAAAGCGGTGTTACTGTTGAACAGTTTTTGGTCTTCATTGATGGAACAGTTGGCAGTGCATTTTTTATATATATATATATATATATATATATCCTAACCACAGATCCTGGCAATACTAAAGTGAGATACACACTTAAAGTTAATCAGGCTGTTTTGTCCCAGTTTTCCCCCTTTCCAACCAAGGACAGCAAACATCAGATTACCTTATTTCTTATAAGATCATCCTATAAAATTATCCTGTGGTTTGAGGTGTGTTAAGAGTGAATTTATCCCAGTAATTGGCTCCGTAAATGGCGCAGGGCTGACAATCGTAAATATTAAACAATAATTCAATCAGTATCTACGACCAAAAATCTTCATGTGTGTGGGGAAAGGCAACAACTCCCAAGTCATGACTCTGTGAATTGTGATGTGGGACGGAAAGTAGCCGTGTGTTGCTATGTGTTTTCTTCATTTTCATTAGGTCATATTTAATCACGAGAGATTTTTTTGGACTAGATTCCAGATCATGGGACAGAATCATTATGTGTGTGCTGTGTTGAGATTATCAGAGCACACCACACAATACGATAAAAATTGTTCAATGCCTGATTTTTTATTTATTTTTTCTTCATGTGCGGGGTCTGTAACGGATAAAACATCTCTTCAGATTTAGAAAATCCTTATGTGTGTACCCCGCTTAATATGTGAAGGTTTATTTTTCATCCCTGTGATCAGTGAGAGTAGCCTGGATTCCCCTAATCACCATCCTTCTAGTGGAGACTCACAACTTTATCATTAAATCTAGTCGTATAACTTTAGTTGGATAATACTGCAGCTTTGTGTCACACTCACTCTTGTCTCATCTGTGTCATCATGTGTTTCTCTCTTCAATAGATGAAGACGGGTCCGTTTGCTGAACACTCTAACCAGCTGTGGAACATCAGTGCAGTTCCTACTTGGTCCAAAGTCAATCAGGGCCTGATTAGAATGTACAAGGCTGAGGTATGTCTGTTTTATTCTCTCTATTATTGATTAAAAAAAAAAAGGCTTTTATATTATAAACCAAGATTTATAACATCAGTTTAACTATTACTGCTGATGGTTAACCAACTGTATGATTAGGTTTTGTCAAAGTTTTAACTCTAAGCCGCTAACCAGACCGCACATTACCAGTATTTAATCTGGAGTGACGCTGAACTCTTCACATACTCACACATTCATAAGGGTTGTTACTGTGAAGATGAAAATACAAATGCATCCTGAGCAGCTGAAGTTGCCCTATTTTACCTCAAAAACAATGCAGGAAACCAGACAAACACAAGCAATACAAGACAAATGAAAGATGTACAATGAATACTAGTACTGCAACAATCAGTTGATTCTTTTTCAGTGTAATTTTTTTAATCAAAATTTTCCATTTTCTTAATGGGGGTATACCTGGCATTTCTACTTTCAAATATTAAAATGATCATTACAGGGATTATAGGGATATGAAGTGAATATATTCATAACCACAGCCCAATGGATTTGTACGACCACTAGAGGGAGTAGTGAGTCACTCTGCTAGTCTTCATTGGTCAAGAAAACGAACTCCAGAGGACTTTTGACCAAAGCATGAGAGTAACAAGAGGGAATGAGAACCAATAATAGATTAGATTTCTAAAGTGCTTTTCAAGTCACCTAAAGCACTTTACATTATTGACCCATTATTCATTCACTCTCGCATTCACACTCTGGTGGTGGTAAAGTACGTTTGTAACCACAGTTGCCCTGTGTAAGGTGATAGAAGCCTGGCTCCCAATTCACGACAAACTGCCCCTTCGACCACCACCAGTATTCATGCGCAATCGTACACCATTGTGAGTGACACGAGGTGAAGCTGCCCAAGGACACAACGGCACATGACTAGGATAGAGCAGGATTGGAACCGCCAACCCTTCGGTTACTGGAGTCTACCTCCTGAGCATGGATATGACCAATAAGAAACAACTTATAGATACAAAGAAAGTGACAAAGTGTTAAAAATCTAGAAGCACTGTTGTTTTCACCAGTGGACATAGCTCTAAATGAAAATAATGGAGTTTGATGCTCAAATGACAGTGTTTCTTCTACACAGGTGAATTTAAAGGGAATAAGGGTATTATGTGATATTTGTGATGTTATCTTTGCTAAATTCAGTTTGTTGGTCCATGGTTCAGACTAAACTGTGAGAGTTCTGACTTTGGTTGAACGATTCCAGGATCTTTGTTGCAGCTACTGACAGCACAAACTGTGCAATGTACTGTGAACTCTACAAAATGGAGGTGTTGTTGTTTACTGGGGCTGGTTTTTTTTATGTCTAATAACAGAGCTAAGTTCACAGAGCTAGAATGTAAACTATCAGCTAATATAGGAACCTATGTGGAAAATATGATACAAAATAACTGTATATGAGTTTTAGTTTAAAAAAAAAAAAACTGACCTGACACTATAATACAGGTGTGTGTAAACGATGAGCTTAAGGATAAATAGTGCTGATTTGTTGGTGATTTGGTAACTGTGTGATGGGTTACACAACTTCCCCCTACCGTTGAGATGCTGGCATATCAATGCAGCATGTAACCCCTTTAAATGCAAGTATTTTCTGTTTTTCTTTTGTCTCTTTTATCCAAGCAAAATGAACATCTTCGGATTCTGCCATTTGAGGTCATCATCATCATCATCATCATATATATATATATATATATATATACACACACACTTTAGTCCATATATGTCCACTTTAGCTACCTCTAAAAGAACACACCTCCAAGGTGTAGATAGTATTTCACAGGTCCAGTGTCCCTGTCTTAAAAACCTGTTCAATGCAGGTCGTACCATAGGATCAGGAATCGTATACATTTATGATGGATGAAAAAAAAATGGAACTGGATAATCTGAAACACAGTTTTTCCACATCAATTTTTTAACGTCATGGATCTAACATGGATAATCTTCCCATGGCGCAGTTTGTCCCCACTGTGGAAATGTGAATCACAATATGCTGGAGGAACTTTTACCACTAGGAAAGTTCCTGTGAATGACTTTTTAAAGGGAATTTAAAGTGTTTTAAACTTTTGCTTGTAGAGAATCTAATATCCTATCTTTATCTTAGAATTAGTTCCAAAATATCTTATACCATTAAATAAACTGTACACACAAAGAATGTATTCCTCAGGTTTATGCTGTATATTCTACCTCCATAGTTTCTGAACCACTGAGTATTAGTACGTCTGAAGAAGAGTCTACTTTACACCTGGGTTTATGCTCTAACTACGTGTCCCAGGTTCATCTGGTCAAAGAATGCAACTGTCTGTGTTTGTTACAATGTGTTCAGAAGATAATGAGACCTTGACAGTCTGAGTTTAAGACAAACCAAGTGGAGCTTGGTTTCTACACTGAGCTGTGCTGAAGTGTTAGTGTCGAAGATATGGTGGGTGTGTATGTGTGAAAAAATGTGACCTAATTTATTAATTTCATTTAAAAACAAAAGGCGCACATGTTTGTATATAGTAGAACAAAGGTTTTTTTAAACAAATTTTTTTACCCGTTTTAAAAATACTAATCCTAATAGTATAAGACTTGATAAACCTATTTATGAAGTGGGACATATTCTGAAGCCGCAGCAAGAAGTTTTTTTTTTTTCTCTCTGTCTGAGCGCGAGCCTTTGGACAAACTGTACTTGAGCTTTATTTCACTTTCAGTTTTAATTACAATGGGTTATGGATATGTGTCATAGTTTCTTTCATCCTTCAACACAGGCTCTCACTGATACCTGCCCTGTCTGATGGGTTTATAAACCACAGATTACAAAAAAGAATAAGTTAAGAGTTTGGCATAGCCAAGAAACCAGTTTTTTTTTTTTTAGCTAAAGTCAGCTGTCTGAAGTGGATTTTTCTCAACCATTCACACTGATTTACAAAAGGGGTTTACATGAAATTTAAGAAATCAGGTTACTGCAGAAAGCCAACTGTAACCGAGCTTCTTAAGAGCAAAACATCTTGACTGACTGGTTTCTGAGGCAGGAAAGGGTTAAGGGAGGAATGGAGAGAATGGAATTGTGTGTGTGTGTGTGTGTGTGTGTGTGTGTGTGTGTGTGTGTGTGTGTGTGTGGGCGGGTGGGGGTGGGGTTGGGGGGATGTCTAATCCCGCTCTCCCCGCCTGCATGCCCACATCCTGTGTTTTCCAGAGCAGCCTGTGAGTCTTCCCAAAGAGCTGAGGGGCCAAGCTGTCTGCCTCTCCCTCCCCCCTCTCCCTCCTCCGCCGTTCCCTTCATTAAATCCTCCCCTCCCTCTGTCCCGACCTTCCTCCAAGCCTGGAGCAACCATCAGCAGACTCGCATTCCTCTCTCCCTTTTCCTGGCCCCACACAGGGTTCAGGCAGAGAGCTCTTCGAGACCAAGAAGGAGAAGAATCCACCATTTTCTCTGCGTTAGTGGAGCCGATTCTGGTCCTTCGCTGCCTGTTTTTGAAAGTTAACCTGACTGAAACATGCTCAGGGAGATAAAAGCAGAGGGCTCGAATAAACACAACTGGATGTTTTGTCCATTAAACAGACATGGTTTGTGTTGCTTTTTCTATAAAGTTTCCTAATGAAACTGTAAAAGAAAGGGGAGTTTATTAAAAACAGAAGGAACAAAACGAAGTTGGGAATATTTTAAGGGATGAAAAATAAGTGAAAAATCACTGGTTTATAGACTAATACAGATTTTTATTTTTATTTTTTTTACAGGTTAACTCGCAGTGATGTGTATGTGTTTGTTCCACGTAGTTATTGGGTTCAGTGCAGTGTGAAGAAACTCTACGTGCACAGACTTGAACCTGACTTGAGATGTCTGCTGTATTTGTTGTCATACACAAGCCAGTTTGGTCGATAATTTACATACTGGAGGAAAGTAAATAGAAACCGGTCTGCCTCACAGGTAGTAAACCCAAAGTAAGGCTGGCATACTTCTACATTTTACTTTTACTTAAGCCTAAATTTATCAGGGGAAAAAACCCTCATCTGTAGTTTGGTTTCCTTACATTACACTAAATATGTCCATTAGTTCGAACTGAGGATCCAGATCTTTAAACATGGTTCACATATGAATAAAATATATAGTCATTTAAAAGGTGCCCATAGTGGTTTTTAGCAAACTTTACTCAAGGAAAGGGAACTTATATATTTTTCTGTGACTGTTGTCAGCTGTGGATCAGAGCAGCGCCGTATGTAGGACTGAGTTACAATAAACTACAGTGTGTAGTAAAGTAAAAAGGGAACGTGTCATTTCAACAGCGTGTCTAATTTGTGTTATTCCACCGTGAACTAAGCGCAAACTCTCCTCACTTTTGTGTAACAGAACCTTTTATGAAACTATTCTAAACCGAAAATTTAAATATTGAGATGTTTTTTGACAAGTCCTTTTCAGACATATTCATGAACACATGTATATCATGTTGTTTTTTGTTTTTTTTAAAAAGGGCTTTGAGAAAAGTTGCCCTTTTAACTGTCGTACGTTGAAGTCGTCACTTGCGTTACTATCGCTGATACAAGACGTCGTTTTGTCATTTGTGTGGCTGGTCCACACAGTAATATGTTGGCCTTTACGCTGACTTCCGCATAGAAAGTCAAAGCTCTTTAGTCGTACTGATGCTGACTGTGATTCTTAACTTTTTTTTTTTTTTTAATCTACTCATGTAGAAATTACTTCACATTGTTGCTGCTGAAGGTAATTCTACAAGTTACTGAACCATAGCTCTTGGTGTTTCGCACCCTTTTTCTCAACCTTTAGCTTCATTTTTGTTACATAAATACTGACACGGTGCAAACTATTGTTTATTGTTTCACTGAGGTTGGATTTAGATTATGTTAGAACCTGGTGAGGACAGAACTGATAACTAAAGTCATAGAAACTAGAGGGTTTTTTTTTTTTTTTTCACATGACTTTACCTGTCATCTACTCCTCCTGAAGATGCATTAAAAATGCATGTCCAGAAATTTTAGGTTGTCAGTGATAATTACAAAGTTAACCAAATACAAATACATTATTACTATTATTATTACTACTATTACTGATTCAATTTTGCCTTTTATATCAGTAGTTTTGGATAAAATAGAGATGTGTACAATATATCGATCTATAAAAACATGGAAAGAATGTAGGTTTGAACCCTTTATGTACATTAAGACATATACCAGAAAGAATCCGACCTTCAAACACAATAGTATGCAGTGGTCAACAGTAATGTAAAGTGTCTGTAATTTATACAGAAAAAGGGGCTTCAACATATAAAAACCAGGTGTGACCATTCAAGATCCAGAGCAGAGAAGATTAAACAAAATGTGGATTGCGTTAGGGGGCATTTCATCATTTTTGATGTTGTTTTCGGCAAGTTGATGATGTTACGTCTACATTTTTAATTTTATTTGCAGTGTTTTAGTTTTTAATACACCCACATGGAAAAACAAACTATTAGCGACATCTTCCATCAATGATTCAACCAACTTTATTTGATTAAATAAATCAAGTTCTCTGAGGCATGTTTTTGCACCCCAGTTCTGCCCAGATGATCATGACTGATAGGGTCAACGCACAGACAGTCTGAGCACCAGAGTTCAATTCCAATGTGGTCCCCGGTACAGCCTCCCAACCCCCACTGCAGCCCCCCACCCACCTACCCAGCCCTGTTCCCCAAAACTAGATCCATGTCTGAACACACAAAGGGCGTTCTCTGGGCTGATCCGCAGCCATTTTGACCACGTTGAGAATTAAAAGTGTTCACGGTAAAGCGTTTATTCAAAGTGGCTGCTTATTTAACAGATCATGCATGTTAAAATGTACCAATCTGTACTTTAATAGTAATATTACTATTCAACAGAAAGATGTTGCTCACCATGACAAAACCACTAACAATTCTCATCCATCACCATCCTCTAAGAATGTAGATTATTGCACTCCTTCATATCATTGCTTTGGTTCTGTGACCTCCATATTTACTCTTTCATTGGGTCTCAGAGCTCTTGTTTAACTGGGCACGCAGTTATTTTAGGACAGCACAAGGTCAGATAAAGCCCGTGTACACTGTCTGTCTACTATTAGAAGACACAAACACCATTGGACTATATGACAGCAACATTTTTTGAAGCGTGCTGACGTATTTTCTCATGTCTCTCCCTCTTTTCTCCTGATTTTTTTATTTATTTTTTTTTTCAGTGTCTGGAGAAATTCCCTGTGATCCAACACTTCAAGTTCGGTAGTCTCCTGTCCATCCAGCCTGCGAAGCCTTGACGTACATGGAGGAAAGCTACGCACATGACAGACCAAAATCCCAAAAATTTTACCCAACAGTTTTCCTTTTCTCTGGATCCTCACATGCAAATCCAAGAGTAGCAAAATCCAACCATGTAGTTCAACATGCGCAAACGCTTTCCCACATGTTCACACATGTGAGTGGAAGCCTGTCGGTCATCCACAGCTACATGCAGAGCATGTTGTGGGTGACCTTCATGATTTTGGAGCATTTATATATTTTTGTGGGGTTTTTTTTAGACAATGGATAGAGTTTGGATCAGACTCCGTTTTGAGAGGTGGCATAGTTTTTTTGTGCTCACATAAGACTTGTGTTTACTGGGTGAGTTCAGGTACTCTGAGCAGTAGGTTCTTTGAGACTGATGCATAAGACTGTTTTCTCCACATTCAGCATTGCTTATGCTCTTGGGTTTTGGTTTTAAAGCTTAACACTTTAATTGTTGGTGCAAATATTACAGTATTTTAATCACCTTTCCTCATACCAACATGGAAGACAACTTTGCAAAATGGCTTCATAAACAAACGCTCAAAGAGTAAAATTAGATTTTTTTTTTGTTTGTTTGTTTTTTTAGGTCTTGCATAACAATTGATCCAAAATGGATTGAGCAGAAATACATTCAGTTTAATTTCACGTCAAATCGGTTTAGGTTGAATTTCTGCATGAAGTAGTTTTACTTTTCCTGTACATTCAGTGTCCATAGCCCGGGTCCGTGTCTCCACTGGAGTCCCAGCTCACCCCTCTTTAAAAGTATTTTTTCTTTCTTTCTTTTTTTTTTTTTTTTTTTTATCAGTTCAGTTATGAAAACATTGTATTTAAAAACAATAATGAAATAAAGTCTGTGGTTGTGCTGAGCAGCCTTTTCCTCACAATGCTGAACTCTGACTGAACACTGGAGTTTCTCTACATGAGATTTGGTTCCATTTAGTTTTAATTATTTTGTAGGGTCCAACCCTGCATGTTTTGGAGATCGTGATGCTTCTAAGAAAAGTTGAGCTTTGTTTTTGTTCTTACACCAACCTGCCAAACCTAATTTAATAAACTTATCAACTTTCCCATCTTTGAACTGTTGACACCTCTACAATGCACTTTCTGTTCTTTTTGTTCAGTGAAATGTACATTTAAGGTTCAGGATGTTGAATTTGCATGTGTTTAAGTGTAGTTTGTGTTGGAGTCTGTTTTGTGCTCTCTGCTTTGTTAACATTGCATTACTCTATTTCTAAGATAATGATAATGTTGCAGGGTTGTCGTTGCAACAAGACGGACGCTAACAGCTTCACAGAAGTCAGTATACATGTTGGATAGAAGCAGCTGAGATGGTTGTTGGCTTACAAATGGAGTCAACAAATGGCTCCCAGCACCAAACGGGCTCCAACACAAATGTCATGTAAGCACACAAGCACATGCAAATCAAACCCTTCCCTTTTGGTGCGCCACTGTTGTGACAGCACAAACACAAACTGCTGCTAAAAGGTGGTATAATCCCATAAAACATCTATGCATTACCTCAGTCCAGAAGTTTATTTCAATTCTGTTGAAATAAGTCAGTTGTTTACCTATGAACAGCTTTAAATGTGGCCAATTAACATCCTGAAAGACACCACAAACAGTGTCCAACCATGAAATAAACATAAACCTGTCATTTTTACAGTAACATGTAGTAATTGTTCATTAAACATCGGAGACAAATGATGAGGTTTGTAGGCGCTGATTACCCCTGAACAAACTGAAACAAGTGTTGTCAATCTTACACACGCTGAGAAACCAAAAAAAAAAAGAAAAATCACCTTAAACAGAGAAATGATCTGGTTTGTCCTGTCCTAAAGTCTCGTGGCTGTAGACTGTGACTTTCTTGTGACCCAGGGATGAACCACAGCACTACGGCAGATGGATTCTAAGATGAAGACATAAAGTGTTGAATATTGTATGAGACAGGATATTTAATACTCTTATAACTCTTTAATGTGGAGAAAGATTTTTGAGCAAACGTGGTTACCAGGAGGGGAAACTCCCAGTCCTGCAAAACTCGCGATTCCAAAACAATGTGCAACAGTCTTTTTTTTTTTTTTTTTTTTTTTTCCTCTTTAAAAAAAATGAGGTGGAATTCCCCTAACATGCAGGATGTTTTACTGCAGTGCTGAGCGTGGTGGAATAAAGCACAGCGCACCAACAGTAACTGAGGGACTCACTAAAGGACACCAGAGCAGCTGAGTGTGATGTTGGAGCTGCTACTGTCTTATCAGATGAGCTAAAGGTCATCCAGGTCTTCATCCTGAGCTCCTGCCCTTTGACTGAAAAAGATAGCGTTGTCTTAATTTGAAGGCTTTATATTTACCAAACTCAATATTGCCATTTACTCTGTCAATGTTGGAAAGATTTTACAAGAAATCAACACATTTTAGTCGAAAAAATTAACACAATTGCAGCTTTGGTGTGAGTCAGTCCAGTAACGCTTTAAGACCATTTTTAGGTTCGTATCTGAGCGATCTCTTACTTTTTAGTAAACAATGGACTCACTAAGACTCATAAGTTCAGACAACTACTGAAATGACCCACAAAAACATGACGGAGGCTCCAGTTCTACCAGATGTGTTGAATAATGTCAACAGAAAAAGAAAAAAAAAAGTTTAAAAAAAAAACACGTTCTCCTCTGTCACTCCTATTCAAGAACATTTCTAAGTACGAGAGGTTCTTACAGATAAACACAGAGTCCTCCTCGGTTTAGTCCGTCTGAGCACATGCAGTACTTGTACTGTGGGTTCAGGACACATGCAGCCATACTAGGATCTCTGCCTGGTCCTATAGAGTCCAGATGTTTCTCCTCCACTAACTCTCAGAAAAAATGTGTTTGTGGATTTTACCGTCCTGTTTCTCATAGAATCTTAACACTCACTACATCACTTCCTAAAGCAAAATGAAAGCTTCAAGATTTTTAGAAGACTCCCCTGATGATCTGTTTTAGCTCCGAGTGTTTCTTATAATCTCTGCTTTCTACAGTCACACACTTAAAACTACGTCTACATATTCAACGTCTCATCAGGACACCAGTTCCATTCCATCCAGCAGGTGGTGTTTCATTGTACGAAGTAAAACCGATTACATTTACAATAATGTTTCATTACACTTTTAGTTCAGTTAAATGTCAAGGCAGGGTTATAAGTCATATACTTGAGCAGGATACTGAATACTCTGGTCTTACTTTGTCAAAACACACTGGTTTTGGTTTGGAAGTACATGTTTTACTGTAGGAATTTACAGGAAAGACAGTACAAAGCAAAATAATAACTGGTATTCTTACCGTCCTAGTGTTTTCATCCCACAGACTGGTAATAGTTTCTTCAAACATGTCAGATGAAACTATTGGTCAGGTTCATTCACATTTTATATGCAGCTTCCTTGGGACAGTGTCTAAAAAGTGTTTTCAGTTTTGAGAAAATGGGATTTTTGATGATTTAAAAAAAAAAAAAATTACAAGTGTTCTTGTAGTGGGACATATTTTGACGTTTTATAGCATGGAAATGGTTAAAGATATCAATATAGTTGCAATTGAGCTCTGATAAGAAGTCATATATAGACTTTCATTTGGATCCATAACCTTTGACCTTCAGTGACCTTGAGGATTCAAACTCAAGGACACCAATGTCTAGATCTTCTCTGAAGCTACAGGTCGGATTCATTTAAATGTTATATGTATCTTCCTTGGGACAATGTCAAAGGACAATTTTTGATTTTTGCATTTTTGATGCATTTTTTAAATTTGCCTTAAAATGGGCCTTATTTGCGATGGCGTATGACATGGAAATGATGAGTGATGTCAATATAGTTACTGCTGAACACTGATAGGAAGTCATATATGGACTTTCATCTAATTTGTTGAGTTAGCGTCCAGTGAAAGCACCTCCCACGTCTATCGACAGATTGATCTGCATCAGGACCCGGGACTGTAACATAAGACACTTTTACACAAAGACCCCAGAAAAAAAGGTGAGATGGTGATCCCACCTTGTTGCCAATATGGTCAGATTTCCAGAGCCAAGCCAAAAGCATAACAGAGGTGAGACAGGCTGGACAGTGGACCTGCGTTCTGGAATCAAAGGGGTGGTGATGCAACGTATAGAGTGATGAATAACTTGCATGTCAGAAATACCCTGAACATAGCTGTGTTGCTAACCTACTGCTACAGAGCCTTTCACCATTCCACAAATGTTACCATGGATAGCGTTGATATGTTTGTTTACTGTACGTGGCCCATGCTCATTTTTAACGCAATGCGTCAATCCAAACGTTACACCTTGGTGGCAGAACGAGGTGTTCCATTTAAACATGGTTCTACCTCTGTCACGGCTCTGTTACTACGTCCAGAGGCGTGACAGAGGTAGGACCAAATGATCTCACCATTTCATTTAAACAGACATCGTTCTGGAATTAAGGTGAAATATTCCCAGAACAGAAGTGCTGTGGAAAAGGGTCTACAGAGACAACCTGACAAAGCCAAGTTATTGACTCTTGATGGAACGTAATGAAGAGCTACAGGACCACTGGTCATATGTTTTGTTTTTGTTTTGTTTTTTGGAGTATGTGGATTATCAACTTTAGCATGCTAGCATTTACTACACAGTCATGAACTTTACCTGACACTTTGTGAAACCGCACAGGCCTGTTTTAGTTTGCGTCTCTTCCTCGTTCTCGTATAAAATCAGTTCAACTACAAAACCATCATGCACTCATTCTACATGTCAAATCCATAGCTGGCCAAACCTACAGACATGCCATAGGTGTAATTTTCTCAGGACTGAATAGTCATATGCACATTATGGATATATTTAGCAGTTGTGTTTGTTCCACACTCCTCTACAGAACAGCTGTCATTGGTAGGCAGTCTGAGAAGGCTGAACAACCGGGTTTACATGTTACTCCGGTTGTGAACAAGGAAATGTCTCTGCATTCACAACACAAGTAAATCACTGATGGGTGATTTTAAGGCATCCTACAACAAATTCAGACCGAAGAGGTTTGAATATCCTTAGCTCATTCAGAAGAATGTGTGGAATGAAAGGGCCGTATCGACCCGCTCTGACATGTTTGGGCTCGTGTTGTGGACTTTGATGGAGGCAGCTTCTGAAATGGGATGCAGCTGCAGACACATAAAAGCTACACTGGATGCTCATCTAGTTTCACTCAGTGTAGATGTACTGAACATATTTATGCCTATAAGTGATAGAAACTGTTAAAAAATATCCTTTTGCCTCAAGGATCGTAATGTAAACAGACTCATTGTAAGTAGTGGTAACATATGAAGAAAGAAATATAGGAAGAATCATGAAAAATCTTATCCTGAGAAATACAGTTAAACTAAGTGAAGTTCAATAATAACAATGATTTGAGATAGATTTAATCTCACCAAATTAAAAATATGAATACTCTTAAATACTATCTCACATTTGACCTCCTCAATATTGCTCTCAATGTCTAAAGCAGAGTGTGACCTAATTTGTTTTTATTATTATGTGCAAACAAGGCTTCTCATTTTGTCCTAAATCT
Organism: Maxillicosta whitleyi; assembly: GCA_029822895.1. Taxonomy (NCBI): domain Eukaryota; kingdom Metazoa; phylum Chordata; class Actinopteri; order Perciformes; family Neosebastidae; genus Maxillicosta; species Maxillicosta whitleyi. Next base: position 14,438,426 of record JAPSES010000081.1, on the reverse strand, counting down.
GAAAATAAGGTTGTGACCTAGTTTTCTTTTCTTTTTTTTTTATTAAAAATCTGAGGGCGCTGTGAGTCTTCAGTGTGAAAATAGAGGACATGTTCCAGTCGGCGACCTCCTCTATGAGCAGGGGCGTGGTCTCTATCCCATACACTAATGAGCGCGATCCTAATTTAATTATATGCACAGATATGCAAAAGAGGCACATTTTCTGTTGGTATGCTAATAAGGGTGTGGCATATTTCACATGGGAAAATAATAAAGGTGTGGTCTAATTCGTTCTATAAAACCCAAGTGCCTGTTTTTTTTTTTTTTTAATTCACAATTCTAGACATGATTTCTATATATTTATGTTATTTTTTTCATGTGTGTTAACGGTCTGTACATTAATTTGACTAATATATTATGGTGAATTCAATGTTCCTAAATATTTCCCTGTATTCCACTTGACATTTCCAGCCAGTAATCTTTGGTTTATCATGTCTTTCATCCTTGGTGGTTTTTATTTTTGTTTTTACTTTTCACAGCTTTTTTTTTTTTTTTTTGTGTCATGGCCATCCTACTGTTCTTCAGAAGTTGCAGACACCTCAGACACAGTTCATTTCAGTCGCTGTGCTCTATACTGCTACAACGTTTATGCAGCTTCAGACTGTTTTAAAATTTGTTGAACATTAATCAGGTTTAGTTGCACGCGTCAACTATTCACACAAAGCCTTCTTACTGAGTATGGTGTATTTGTTCTGGGAATTTCCTGCTACCAAGTCCCCCTCATGATGACTCATGGTCATACATTAACAAAGGCTACAGTCTTCAGCTGCTTCAGTACTGACTCCATCCTTTGAAACTGTTCTTGTGGTTCAGCCATGAGGTGACAGAAGCATCCAGTATCAGTGAGACTAGCCCTGAATCCAGTAACCAACGTGTGTTAACATCGGTGATAGATTCAGTACTGACTAGGGCTGTCGAAAGATAAATTTTTTTGATCACAACCAATCTCAAAAATTTCATAGTTAATCGCGATTAATCTTGATTTACTTTGTATGTGTAAAATTAATATTTTGCAGTAAGACCATTCGAATCTAAAGTTAAACCCACAATGCAAAGTATTTCTGACCATTGTGTCTTAAATC
>JAPSES010000081.1:14413609-14429307 GCA_029822895.1 Maxillicosta whitleyi | reverse complement strand
ACTCCCCCACCCCCTCACGTCAACCCCGCCACCTGGTATTGTCCTTTATGAGGATCAGGTGATCAGAGAACTGTTTGATGTGTAAAATAAATAAAAAGACTTTGGGAAAAGTTATGTTTTAATGTTTTGTTTCATATTTAATTTTATTTCATCTTTTGCATTTCCTTTCATTCCTCTCTGCTCTGTTTATATGTTAGCAGTTCTTTTTTTATTTTTATTTATTTATTTGTTCTGTTTATTCTCTCTTTTGTATCTTATCAGTTTATGGGGAAAAACAAACCAATACATTAATATTAAGGGAATAACTGACTGAATATACAACAAAGGATAGTATAATGAAACCTTCTAATGCCATAAAAATAAATGTTTTATTCTGATTGTGAGCATCTATTAATATAAGAGGGAAAGCTTTTTAATGGGTGTCAGTCTTTCTGAGTCCAGATGGAGGAGCTGTGCATACACCATGAAACAAACCCATTGTTCACACCTTTTATCAGTGCTGTAAATGGCTGAACAATGACACGTCTGTATTGTTGGAATCACTGTTTTAAAGCAAAGATGTCCTGTTTTATTGCAGCAGGTGCATGAGTTCTGTCTGTGAATAATCAGATGACATATATGAATTGTCCTCAATCTAATTTTTGCAGAATGACACAATACATGGTTCATATTGCCCCATTATTCCCATTGCAACCTACCGACTGCAAATTATTATGGGTAACGGCAGCCTGGAAAAAGCCTGCAGACCTGGAGGAGCAAACAATCAGCAGCGATGGATGTGATGTGTTGGGGGAGAGCGATGCCTCACTCTGAGAGGCAGAAAAATGAGCCGGCCAGGAAGAGGAGGACGAAGAAAGAGGAGGAGGAGGAGAAGAGGGAGGAGGGTGTCGGGGGCTGGAGAGTGGGGAGTTGGAAGGAGGGTCAGCCTGAGGTGGCTCTGCTGTGCATACACAGCCCCACAGATATCTTCATTCATTGATTTTAAAGAACACCACCAAGTGGCACAGAGCAGAGATAACAGGACTCAAAGTTTGTTGGGGGGAGGAGATGAGAGTCAGTAAAGGTGGTCCATGTGAGAAGGAGCAACAAATAAAAACGGAGCCTCTTTATTGAACTTAAACAAAAAAAAAAAAAAATTACAAACATCATCTCTTTCACTTCATTGACACTTTGAAGGTTTATATGCCTGTTAAAAATAGATATGTCTTTCAGGATTTAAAGGCTTGAGCCGTGATTTTTTTAAGGAGACAAATGGAAACTTGCACAATCTAATGCAGTAAACAAATCCAATCACATTCCAATCCTGAGGCTCAATCATGTTGAGTCTGTTGCGGACAAGATTTTATTCAAATATGTTGTTTGTTAAAGCGTTTTGACAAGAAAAATATAAAAAATTTGGTTCAGAAACTGTGAAACAGTTATAGATAAATAGTTCAAAGGATAGAACATGTAAAGTGTGACTTAGTCTTGTGTTGTATTAAATGGTTTTATATTGGTGACACTTTCTATTAAAGTGTTTGTGAGCTGAAAAAATAGGTGCTAACACATGATTTACTACTGATTTAATCTTAAACCCTTGATACTATAAAAGATACAATGATGTACGTGCCAGTAATTAAGTAATGGATAAATACCAGCTTAATGCATTTGGCATCTCAGAAAGAGAACCCTTATTATTTGTATTTGTAGCCAATTTTAAATTGGTAAAATAGATTTTTTCATTAACTTGAGGTAAGGTAATTACCTCATTAAACTAACAAACTATGTATTAATGCCTTTCATTACCTGTTTATTAACATCATGACCAGTTTGGTTTGATGATGCAGTTTACGTGTATTAAAATGTGTTGTTCATAATGGTTTCTCAAATGTTTGCATGACCAAAGAATACATTTTCCAATCAAACACAAGGGCTAAGATGATGGTTTTCATTTTTTATTAAGATTATAAATTTTTAACAAATATTTTCTGCAACAGTTTTACCCGGTGATATACAATTTATTAAGCACAAAAATACAAGAATAACAAGAAAATATGTAGAGAATGGCTGAATACTCTCTTTATTTTGGTACACATAGTGCTCATAAAGCTAATGCATGGGGTTTTTTTTAGGTTATGGCTAAATTATGAGATTGCCTTTTTAAAACAAAAGGACTATTCCTTTACAAAACAAAGTAAAAAACTCACAAAACCAAGACAGGTTGGAATTATGAATTGCTGTGAAGGCTTTGAGCATTGATTAAGAGAGGATGCCAAAATAACCTGGATCAGACACTGGGGAGTGAGGTGTAGTGATGACCACAGTAATAGCCCAAAAAGTGTAACAGAATGAAAGTGTTGGCACTCCATTAAGTGATATGAGCTAGTTCAGAGTCCATGTGACCCAAAAGCTGTTAAGGAGGGAGTCTTGAACATATTTTTTCACATGACAACAAACTGTTCAGGATGTGCAAGGTCCATTCAGAAGGTGTTGTTTTTTCCCAAAAGGCTCCTCAGCCCAGGACAGGAGAGAACAGGAGAGACATTCAGTCACTTTCAATGTACTTTCAACTTATGACAATAGCTAGCGGTAGTGTGCACTGGATTTAAGGCAACATTTCCATCTTTTCCATCTACTGTAAGTCACACAAGTGTATTCTCTAGACATGTACCTCCCATATTGTAAACAGGACCGCACATATCATACACATGACCCACAGTCTTGTCCAAGTCAAAACTATTGTCATCAACTGATCAGTTTTTAAATAGCATTTATTTTTTCTGTAAAAATAAAGTCATTTTGATTTAAAGTTAGAGGAAACCAGGTTTAGTTGGAACATCAACACCCTCCAATCAGAAATCAGGGCGACAGTGATGTCACCAGTAAGAAACCTCACTGATAAAACTGGAATTTTTGTTTCCATTACATGAAAGCATTTTTTTTTTTTTTTACTGGTCTACAAATCAGCTGTAACACATGATAAAATAGATGTGGCAGAAGTCTTTGTGTGTGTTTAACAAACTGAACACTTCATATTTGCACAGAACCCAATTTGTCACTAATATTAGATAACTTCTGGTTATGATTCAGATATAGGCTATATATATATGTCGCCTTTTTCTGTTATAGGTGACCCAACACACCACACTGAGTGGAACACACACCTCAAATCTGTGACTTTCACAGTAATATTCCCCTAAGTTTCCCATTTGGTAAGGTTTCCTATAACCTTTAAAAAACGTTGTGGCTTGATTCACTATTTCCAGGAATGTTCCCGGAAGGTTACAGAGAACATTTTGTAATGGTTACATAAATACTGTCAGGGAACCTCAATAAAATGTTTCCACAGAATATTTGCTAAATGTTACTAAAAGGTGCAAAAAGTTTCATAAAGTACAACTTTTCTACACAGACATGATGTAGGCTAAATATGTAAACGTGTCTGTTAATATGTGGAGACATTCTCCAAAGGATGTGTTCCCACAAAACTCTAATACTTAAAGGGATGTAATGTTACAACGGAGCCTGGTTTCCTCTACAGTAAAGTGTTCAAAATGCTACTATGGCCCTGGTCCATGCTCCCAGACTGGCCAGGGCCTGTTTGCTACAGATCTGCTCCAAGTCCGCCTGTCTGCTCAGCAGCCCTGAAAACCCCGAGCCGAAGATGGAGATCAGGTTGGAGATGTTGGACGTGTCCGTGTAGTCCGGGTTGGGGTACGAACAGTCCTCTCGTTTCGCTCTCTTTCGAGCCGCTGTAAAATCCGATAGTTCCTCCATGTCGGATGTACAACACCCGAACTCAACCTTCCGTTTCTTGGCCGGTGACTGCGCGCCCTGGCCACACTGGAGCGCGTCACAGCAGCAGTCCTGGTGGAGGTAGCCGTTCTCCACTGTGGTCACTACATGCGTGTCCAAATCCAGCACCGTGGTTTTGTTACAGTGCGTGCTGTTGTTTGCGGGGAACTGGTCACAGGGTGACAGTGAAGGAGCCTCCATGCAGCAGCTTCGGTAGTAGCAGGGCTCTGGTTCCTTCATGTTGTCCTCCAGAGGAGAGCAGCAAGCCGGCCGTGCGTGCGCCACTGGCTGCGCCGTGGCTCGGAGGCACGCGGAGCCGCACAGACTCGCCTCTTCGCCGCAGCAAGCAGCCCGCGCCTGCTCCTCATCGTCGGCGTCCTCTGCGTCCAGATCAAGCGGGTTGAGCTCCTGGATCTCATTGCAGACCGTCATCACCTCCTCGTACTGCTGCATCCTGTAGATCTCTGCGTATTTCTCCTTGATGTAGACCTGTCTGGCGTTCCTCAACACATATGAGACCAGTAGGTTTTTGTGCAGCTTGATCCCCCCTCTCTGCGTCCTGGAGTTATGGATCTTCATCAAGGAAATGGAAATCAAGCTTTGCGCGTCCGCTGCGCACTCCATGGTGTTTATCATTGTTAGTTTCCCCGAGTCCACCTCCACCTCCACTCCGGGAGAGGTAACCCGACTCTCAGCTATCTCAGTGGGAGTCGTTGTGTTCGAGGAGAAAGGCTCAAGTCAGCTCTGTGGAGAAACATTGGACACAATGATCCGCCTCCCTCTGAAAGCCAGCAATCATTTGCAGATGCCTTGAAGCCAGAATGTTTTTATAGTGAATCTGAAGGACCCGCCCTGTTCCAAACCAGCCAATCACCTCCCAGAGCTGTGCTGAGTGACAAACAGGCCGCCTGGAAATATGTGGATTTGGACCAATGAGCATCAGGCGGTTCCTCTGTACTATTCAAATTCCACCCAGGCTGTCGAACAGGAATGTCCTCATTACCGCTGCCCTAGAGCCGAGACTTACAAAACACACTGCACTCCGGCTACAGACGAAACAACACTAAACCACCAGCAAAACCCATACAGAGCCAACGTGTCTGGAAAAAATAACATCAATGACACAATAAGAAAGACATAAGCTATACACTTCCACTTAAATAATGAAAAAACCCTACAGTGTTGGAAAAACTGTTTCTTAAATCCAGTCAGTAGTTTATTGGCTAAAGTGATCTTCATTTATTGCATTTAGTGTCACTATGTCTATTAATAAGTAATCTGTCATTCGGTATAGACTTGTTAAAACACTTTCCATGTCAGCCAGAATGTCAAAGGCCAACCAAGTATCAGTGTACATTCTATGAATCACATAAAGGAATATAGGGGGAGGAGAGACAAATAAGAGGGCATTGGGGCAGGGTTTAGTGTATGTATTCAGAGACCAGACTTTTCATTGATGCATAAGTGTTCAGTTGTTTGACACAGTGGCTCATCATTACCACAAATGATCACAAATGTGTATTCAGAAGAACTAGACAGAACATGTCAGAGGAAAAGAAGTTCTTTTTCAATGCACATCCTTTTTTTTTAAGTTGTCCAACTTCTGTATATTGTGTCTTCCTTTTGAAAAATCCAATATTTTAAAGCTGCAACACAAACAACATTAAATTTCATTACATGATATTGACGTCAATGCAGAAACCTCAGACTGTAACTTAATCATTCACCACCACAGGTTAAGTAAGACTGAGAAAAAGGACCATCTCTGGTATTTCACACAAAAAACTAAACTGTGTACCACAGATGAATGAATGCATTGCATAAATAAACAGGACAGGCAACCCAGCCCTGTGTCTGAGAAGTGATGTTAATGCAGAGGTACGTGTGCCGCTGATGGCCACTAGATGGTGGCTCCAAGAGTGTTCATAGGATGCTCCTCAAAATATTGCATCCACACTCCAGATGTACAACAGTGTGTTTTCTTTACATGCAGTTAGAAAGTCTGGGAGACACATGAAACAGATGCATATTTTAGTTTTATATGTATCAGTTTAAGACAATCAGCTGGAGACTTCCCCACACTGCACCTGTTTGACTAAGTTTTCTGGCTCTAGATGGCAGCGAGCATTAGACTCCAGCTCTAAGCTTCAGTAGGTTTTACAAGCATATGGATGACATCACTCTACACATGCTGTTCGGTTTTAATTTCAGGAGGATTAACATGGATATGATGTGACACAACATTTCCTTTTGTTATGCCGTAAACAGACTTGAATTGTCCTTTGAGATTATTTATACTACCACGTAGCTCTAGTTGAATGAATGATGAAGGAAAAATAAATGATGATTAATGCTTCTACCTTCCCTCACTATCAGAGCCAGTACCTGACTGCCTATGTTGAAAAAAAAAAACAAAAAACTGTGGTGGCAGTTGATGGAAACACTCTAATTTTGCCTGTTACGTGCCTGTGCAACACTGCAGCTAAATCCCCACTCAGAAACCAGCTTTGCACTGGCCTCTACAGGTTGAACATAGGTCCAAATGATTGCCAAGTGAGTGCAATAACCTGCATTTAACCTGTAGAGGCCAGTGCAGCTCTAGTTTTCTGCCCTGTGTGATTAGTGTTTTGATACTGTTTCCAAATTCTACCTCAGAGGTGAGACAGTGTTCCTATAGCCCATGCCGTGACACACCATGCTTATTTCTGTGCAGGATGAACGGAGAGTCACGAGAATGTGGAGCTCCTTCTGAGTAAGAGCACACTGAGGGTTGAGTGGAAAACAGCCGACTGTGATGAATGCATGATGCAGAGCAGGACACATGCATGCATGTCTTTTCTTCCAGAGGAGGTAGCTGTTTGTAAAGAGGAGCACACCCAAGAGTTTCCACATCCCTAAGACAAAACCATTCTTGCTCCTACAGTTTTGTATAAGGAGACCAGGACTCAGCAGATGAAGCTTTATTGGAAGTGCACGAAGAGCATCTGAACTCGACGCTCCACTCTGCATAATTTATTTATTGAAGACAACAGAGAAAACCAGAATACCCAAATGAATTTACATGAGCATGTTTGGTGTGCTGCTTTTAAAAACCTTCAAATGGCAATTAGATGTTACAGACAAATTAGATAAAATTGAGAAAAAAGAGCTGCGGCTTATGACACTGTTGAACCGACACCTTGCTGTCATCCAGACACACGTAGGTCACTTCTATGTTAATGTTCATCACGGCTTCATTCAGACATGAGGGAGCATTTGCCGAGAGGCTACAATTCACGCGTGATTTGACACCTAGTGCACGGGGGAGGATCAGACAGAGAGAGAGAGAGAGAGAGAGAGAGAAGCAGTGAGTTAAAAATACAACAGTTAGGATGAAGAAGTGTGTTTGTGCTGACTTTCAGTCCATGCCTCGGATGGTTTTGGAACTCATTTTGTGGTGAAGCTGAACAGTTTTTCAAGGCTTCCAACCTGAACGATAACATAGTCTGTTTTCCACAGATAACATTTTTTTTTAAAGTAAAAACTAGCAAAAAAAAAAAAAAAAAAGTAAAACTGGGAAAATTTCTATAGTCACATAACAACCTTTCAGCATTTGTAATGACAGTGATTGGAAAGGAAATGAGACTCGTGCACCTTCTCTTGGTTCTGTTTTCAGGCTTTAGAAAATCTAACCTGAAACAGACGACTGTGGCCAATCACAGGTTTATACTGATAAAGACTGGGACATAAACAGGTGAGTAACATCTGTAACAGCCAATCACTGTCAAGAATCTCACACTAGTAACAGCACAGCGTCCCTGCTGGTGAATTTGTCTTCACATTTCCATAGAAAGAATGTTTTTTTTCTCTCAGATTTCTGCCTACTGTAGTTTTATTTTCAACAAGTAAATCTTCATGTGTGGTTTAAATAAAATATTTTAGAGGAATTTCATTATTTTACTGTGGACAACTACAAAAATATGCATTTACCATTATTTACAAAATGCACAAATTCAATTTGTTTTTTGTGTTTTTGCACAAATGAAAATACTTGGAGCTATGGAACATTTTTTTTTTTTTGTAATTTAAGTTTTTATTTAAACTATGGAACATTTTCATAGTAAAACTTGAAGCCTGTGTAATCCACTTTTGGGTGCATGTAATATGTATGAAATACGTGTTTTAATAGTGTAACATCTTTTTTTCCTCCACATTTGAAAGTATTGCTGTTTTTCTGTGATGGTCAGCTCATGCTGAAAAATAATTCACTGCCTTTTGACATTTAATAGTTGAGTTTCATAGTCACGAATACAAACAAGCTACGAGCACTTTATGGTATAGTTTTTCTTAAAAATAATTATACAAGAATACTGATTAGCGTTTTTATTTTTAATCTATACAAATGAAAGTTGCATAAAATAATAATAATTTGAAAGCTATATGATAGATTTTATGGTAAAGTAAATACAGATGCCAAAAGGTTGGGGGGAAAAAAAAACCCAAACTCGACTGCAGTGCAGTTTAAGCCCTAACTTTACTTTTTTAATGATGATGAGTATTAATATTACAATGCATATACACCATCCTACATATTTATGTTATTTTTACTCAGTTTAATCTTATTTCCTTGAGCTGATTGAAAACAAATTTCTCCTTGGTGCCAGATAAAGCCGATCTGGATCTGTGCTGTGTATTAGAAGTGTTTATGTTTATAGACTACTTTCATTTCACATGATACTGTATTTACACAAAAGGCTTTTCATGTAAATGTTTGGCTGTTTTGAGTTTAAATGCAGGGAGTGTGCTTGCTCTTCCTCCTCACATCCTTCCATTATATTACAGTCTCTTTCTATTTTCAGTCTTTCCGCTGTGTATCTGCACTCCCCTGTTCACAGCCGTCCTCCCACCCTCGCTCATCTGCTCTGTTTATGTTCTCCCCTCATCTTTTCAGCCTCACTGCATGATTGTCTCTGACTTCTTCACCGCTCCTCCGCTTACTACCGGCATTCTCTTCCTTTCACCCATCTGCCTCTTCCTAAGCATGTTTATTTCTCCTTCTGCATCTCAGAGAGTGAGCACAGCATTGCAGCACAGTTGCAGGTGTCAGCAAAGGAGATGCTGTTTTTTTTTTTGTTTTTTTTTTTCTTCTCAGCTTCAGTGCCCTTCTTTGACTTGCATTATGGTCACCAATGGAGACCTGTATCATTACCTGTAGTCATAACCCTGTTTCGTCCTTTCTTTCTCTTCCCTCTCTACATTCTCCCTCATATCTCTCTCCCTCTGTATATTCAGCTCACTTACTGCAGTTACCAGTGCCTAAAAACACTCCTCTTCTCACCATTCACTCTTCATTCTGTTGCCTTTAGTTTTGAAGAGAAATTATTTGCGCGGTAGCTGTCAGAAATGAGATTTTAGCCCAGTACTCCAAAGAAGAAGGCAATAAACTGTGAAAATGAAGAGAATGATGATTTATTGATGAAGACTTGAGGCTTTTTTCAATCCCAATGAACATGGGAGGGTCTATCTTTTGCCTGGTTTCTTTATCTCACCCTGCATGTCCGTCACACCAAATGTTTCAGACGCAAATGATTGGATTTTAATGATGCATTGGGGAATGATGGGGCCAGAATTTAGCCGGAGGTGGGAAAATAGTGTTTACCTCATCCATACATAAGAAATGTTTAGTTACATATGTATCTTACAGTGAGATGTGATATATTTTTTGCTGAAAACAGCTGTCACTTATAAAGTATCACATCTTTGAAATGATAATAGATAAAATTAATAATGTAAAAATAAACAACACATTAAACCTGCATCTGGTGCTGTCTTTCTATACAGCTTGCTTTACTGAAAATCCCAAGCAGTTTGTGTTGCGTGCTGATTGTATAAATTGTTAATACACGAGCTTAAGAGGACAGTTTTCCCTCTGCCTGTAATATTATGCTAAAAGAGGTTGGAGTGGGATGAATACATTATCAGTGGGAAAACTGCAGTATCAGCAGGTGGAGTTTTAATGATGCTGATGGCCAGTCACATCCACTGCTTTAATCCTCTTTCCCTGAGTAACTTCATCCAGCCTGAAAAATCCTGCACACATTGCTTTAGTTTCTGCTTGCTCTGCCACACCTTCTGAAGTACCTCATAAGGTGCTGTATAGAGGGTATGCATCGCCATCAATCTCCTATTAGAACGCTCCCTCCAAAGATGCTGCAACATGGCTACTTTTAGTACAGGAAGCAGTGAAACAAAGTGTATGTTTCTATGTTAATGCACACTATTTTGCATACTATAACAGAAGCTCATAGGAACACAAAAGCCTAGACGTATGGTCATACAGCGTCCATCATTAATGAAACTCAACAATACACAAAACACATAACCTCTACCACTAAACCCAAACAAGCGACATGTAAGTACAGTTAAATATATGGGTGTTTGGTAGCTGGTACTTAAAACAGCGTTGGTGGAAAATGCTCTGCTGAAATTAATGATTGAATGAGTTGTGTTCCCATGCAATCACATAACGGTTTTTTTTGCAGCTTGTTTTTCTGCTCCTAACAGTAGTGGCGTCACTCATGTTGTTCATGGTGAGTCAGAACTCTTAGCTGTAAGCTAATAAAACACTGGGCATCAGACAGGGCAAGTACTTTGCAATGTAATTGTCGTCTTTTGTATTATTATCTATATTATAAAAGCCAAGTGACCTCTGTGTGTGTTTGGGGATTCACACAAAATCCCCACAGAGCTGACTGCTGCAGTTTGGCATACTTAAGTATTTTAAAAATGGCAAATTAATAGGAGCATTATTTTGGGAGACATTAGTAATTGTTGCTATGCTATGTTGCTATGGGCACAACACTTTGGTGGTGACTGCTGGACAAATGCAGTACAGCTTGCACAAATATGCAACAACATAAAAACTACCACACCTATAAAAATGTGATCCCTCACAGGTCAACGTGCTAGTAGTCTTTATATTTTAATCATTCAAGAAGTAAAGATTTAGGCAAGGAGTGTGTCGTGGCATAGGAACAATACTTTCCTGTAAATCTGTGTAGTGTTTTAAAGTGTTAAAATTCAACATGGAAACTTTTAGTATGTTAACATTTCAGGAGATCAAATTGCGGAAATATAAAACGTTATTTATAATCATGCCTTTACTGTTGTGAAATGTGAAAACTGACTTGTCAGGTTTTTTTGGTTTGTTTTATTTGGTATGACTTATTTATTGATTTTACAGAAGGAATTATATAGCTGTATAGTTATAGCTGTTCAGAAAAGACATTGTTTTCTCCTTCTATATGTCATTTTACAAGATATTTGTTTACAGGTGGTGTCCAACATCAATTAGCATCATCACCTGGACCAGTAACAGCATTAACTATTTTTATCGGTATTACTAGGTTAGAATAGACAAAAGAAGACATGTTTAGAGTTTCAGATTGACAAACTATCTAAATATATGTGCATAAACACATACATCAGTGGAATTGGGTGCTGATGCCATACAGGAGAATCCAGTCAGGCCTGAACCTTGCCTACACATCACCAGTGGTCGCCATAGTGATGGGTGAGGTTACAGTTTTGACTATTCCATTCACCTTTTACTTGACATGTGAACACTCTATCGAACAGGGCTACATCACAAGTTGGATGTGGTTCAGAATGTAAATATGCACAAAGTCTGAAGCATTTGGTCCCTATAATATATGAGGGTCAATATACTTTTAACATAAATTATTTATTAGAAGCAGCAGCAGTTTGACTGTCTTCGCTTTCTCCAAAGGACAGATTTCTTCATAAGGAGTCACAGTCTCCACCTTCTACTTATGCCACAAGTCTGCTCTGCAATACTACATCTAAGAGGAAAACATGTGAAATAATTGCAGCAAAAAAGTGTATGTATTGATAATCCCTTACTTTCAGTGTGTTATGGCCATGAGAGTCAACATAAGGTACATTTTGTGATGGTTCATTGTTCAAATCAGTGCTTATTAGAATAAAACATCATCACTTCTTTGTCTGTCTTGTTTGTTTGTTTTTCATTCATTCCTTCTTCATATACCAAGAACTCTTAAAACCATGTTTACATCAAGCACCGACCTCCAGGACTGAATAAAAGACATATGAAAAACTGCAGTAAACTGAATGTGATTCAGGGCTGGCTCCAAATGTGAGTCAGTCCCCACAGACCCCTAGGTTAAAATGCCAAACTTTACAGCTGAAATATGTTTACAACCTGATATAAAAACTTTTTTTTTCTCTATAGTTCAATTTCTCCTCTGTGACAACTGTATGGTGAGTGAATTTTAGACTTTTTGTTCCATTGGCTGAGATCCACAGTGAAGCGAATGAAGGCTTCCTGTTAGGTAGAACTCTCTACTGTTGATGCTAAATGTTGAACTATGTTTTTTCAGGTGATAATGTAGGTGTCTAAATGTCAAATCTGTGGTTAAATTAACACGATACCACCTCTTTGAATGTTTGTTTTTATAGGTGTATTATCACTTGAACTGCTTTTGTTAAGGCTAACTAGAAGGACACCTCTTAAGGTAAAAGATCTGGATGGTTAGAGCTGATTTTACCACCACAAGAACAGGAAAGTATTATCTTGGGAAGTGCTGGTGAAATCTGTTCTTGGTTCTTGTGAAACCCTGATGGCTCTTTTTTGTGCGTCATACATATCCAATGATGGTAGTATTTTGTCAACCATAACTTATTGTTCTAATTTTTTTCCTCCTCTGAATCAGGCTAAAATTAATATTGTGATGCACAGACCAAATAAATCAACACAAACAGCTGGCACAAAAATGAATCAACACCTCACTATAAAACAATGTTACAAACCTGGCACAAGGAATGTAACATGAAACGACAGCTATTTTTATCAGCACAAATTAAGGAAACTGCCAAGTCTACACATAACAGCATTATTACAGTCGAAACATCCATTGCTAAACGCATTACTATAAAATGTATAATTATGTGTCGCTTTTACTAAAGACAGTTCAGGGCAATTTGCACGTTTTAATTAAATTTACCAATATAATGCTGTTCTTTCTGCATTTAAAGCAGCAGGGGCCAACTGGATCTTGTGTACTGGCAGTTACCTAACTACCAACTAATATCAGAGGCTAGTGGGAGCGTATATTTCTTTCTTACTGTCACTGTAACTGGATGACCTGCACTTTTTTTTAATCACAGCTTCATCACAAGAGGTCCCTTTGAAATGTACTGCTGTGTTGTGTTAGGACAGACAGTTTGACAGTACACTTGCTGCTTTGTCTTCATGTATAGTCTGAACCTGTTGTTTTCTTCTTGTTTTGGTAAATGAGACAGACCAGACACTAAGCTAGTTTTTTTTTTTTTTAAATATCCTCCTGACACCCAGCAATATATTTATGTCCTCTGTAGGGGACAAAAGTTTCACTTTAAAAAATACTGTTGACTGCAAAAGACTTTCCATAAAAAATATAAATAAACAAATAAAAATAATTTAAATAAAATATATCAGAAAAAACTGTTACATTATGCAGTTTGTGATCAAGACAGTTGTTTAATGCAAAAAAAAAAAAAAAAAAAAAAGATAAAACTTTCACTTTGCTGGGTGTCAGGAGGCCATGGCAGTCACAAAGTTTTAGTTTGGTCTCATAGTCCCGCCTCTAGCCTCTGACATATTTATACTTTTAGCGCTGTTGTACTGCAGCATATAGTTGTTGCCACTTCAGAACTGTTTTATCTGGCTCTGAGGAAGTTATTTGGGAGTGAAAAGTTTCTGTTTCCAGATTAAACTGTGGAAGTGAAGTAGCTCTTTTCAGTAGAACAGAGGTATCATTGGCTTTGATTGACAGCTGCCAATAACTCAGCTCCCTCAATAGCTTGGCTACTGGACACTCAAAGCTCTTGTTTATCAATAAAACTTTAATCATGTTTAAGGATTTGCACTAAAAAAATTAAACAATACTGTATTAAAGGTTACTGACACTTCATTCAAATAATGAATGTAATTTAGCTGGATTAGCTCATGTTAGCATCAATATCTATTCAATTATATGGTCTCCCAACTAGCCTGTCAATTAACTCAGGTAGACATAATTAGTGTTTATAAAATTCATGACTATCACAACTCTGTACAATAGTGCTCACTAACCCCCAAATACTATAAACCATAGTGCAATGCAATGTAAATAATGTTTTTTCTTACTGTCTTCCCGTCTCTGCTATTTATATAGAAGAATTTCTGCACTTTATTATACTGCTGTAGGTGTGAAATTTCCCCAGGGTGAGATAAATAAAGCATTCTATTCTATTCTATTCTATTCTATTCTATTCTATTTAATATTACTGCTAATATTTATTGTGAAGCTGAAATTAACAATGCAAAGTTATTCAGTTTGACAGTGTTAAACAATGTGGTTGGTCTTCTTTCAGTTTCATCCTTTCACCCACTTGGTCCAAACATTGGTGCTTGTTTCCAAAAATTAGGCATTTCAAGGCTGAATATAAACCACCACGTGATGTTATAGAGGGTTTGCCACTATTTATATTACATTAGATCAACACGTGTCTTTCATATTAATACATCCCTGTGGATTTATTGGATTATGTAGCCTACTTCTGTATTTGTTTTTTTCCCCCACATGTTAACGCTAAGGTGTTTTTCTTTCCATAATCACAAAACATCCTCCTTGAGATGTTGTGTGATGTTGTTGTTTTATTCTCACCTCCTATCCTACTGTTTTCATTTTTCCTCCTGATAAAGTGGAGTGTGGGCCACCTGTGAGTTTGCCAGTATAACTGATCCTGTGTCCCCATGTGATGTTCTGTCTTTTATGTCTTGGGCAGTTGTAACTGAAAGATCATTTTGTTGCTCTGAAATATTGTAGAATGACAAAATAAAGCAATTTGAATTAGAATTTTCCAGCTCAGCCACAAAGGTCACCACACCTTCAACTAATCAAGTAATTAAGCCAAGTAATTACTGCATGGATTAATATTTCCAAGTCCTATTATTTCATCGTCTCATTTTTAAACAACCATCAGTTTGATAGAGAGCATAAAGACTGGAATGTGTTTCAATGAACAAAGTTCGTGTGGTCTTATTACCCATTGTGCATACTGCGTACAGTAGGAGCCTGTGTGTGTGTGTGTGTGTGTGTGGGGGGGGGGGGGGGTTATGATCTGGGGTTGTTCAGGTCTAGGTTCAGTAAGGTTTAGTGTCTGTGAAATGAGGTCAGTTCCATCTGTGTACCCAGATTTGAAACAGTTCTAACATTTTGTTCATATTGTTATGTTTTTTTGTATGTTTGGAATTATTTTGTGCTTTGTCATACTAAGACAAAATTAATAACAAAAAATAAATTTAAATGTAGGAAAAAATGTGCACAGTTGGTTAACATTTCCATTTGTGCCAGATAGTTAACAAACCACTGAATGCACAAGACGATCAAACTCAACATAGTAGAGGAACTGAATGATTGCATTTGTCCACTTCCTGATCTAAAATAGGGGTCAGAGGTCACAAGGTCACAGAGGTCACATACTATTCATTCCTTTTCATTCCTACAGATCAGCAATGGTCTAGACTCTAGACGGTTGAATAGTCGGCTGGAGAGTTGGCTTGTGCCTGGAGGGTTGCTGGTTTGATTCCTTGAATTGCCAGAACGTTGGCTGATGTGCCCCTGAGCAAGGCACTTAACCCCCATTTGCTCCCCGAGCACCCACTATGGCAAACCCACTGCTCCTAGTTTGCAGTGTGTGTGATGTATGATGATCTAGTTATGTCAGAAGGCAAATTTCAGTGTGAGGTGCATGTTTCCACATGTAACAAACTACTACTGACAAAATAAAGATGCTATTTAAAAGAAAACCACATTTTTTATCATTTCATCTGTTTTTTTTTTTGTTTGTTTGTTTTTTTTTGGGGGGGGGGGGGGGGGGGG
>JAPSES010000081.1:14371710-14386676 GCA_029822895.1 Maxillicosta whitleyi | reverse complement strand
ACTCCTCTGTTAATGAAAAAGTCACAAACTGATTGATTTTGCAATCTTGATATCACTACAAAATTGATATATTACTGTACTTCTGAACATAAGACCTTCTGAACATAGGACCGGAATCGTACTGAAAAGGCAAACATACATGACGTGAAGGTTCTGATTATCTACATGCTGAATAAATCAGTGGACATGCATTACACGATTTCTCATGTTTGATGTGAAAGCATGTCCTGAACCTGATCAAAAGATAAGTCCTTAAATGGACATGCTGTTCAATGTATTGAGCCCATTGCACTTACCAGTAACTCACTGAGAAGCTGTGTTTTTTTGTTTTTTTTTTTTTTTTTCATTTTTTGAACTTATACGTGCAAGCTATGAAAACTGTAAAGAACCAAGTATTTAAAAAAAATACTTTAAGCTATTTACAGCTACTAAAATGGACACTTAATACTAATACTTGGAACACCAACATTGAAGTGGTTTTGTGAATTAAATAAATAGACTTGCTGTTTTAAAACATCCAAAAGATCAGCTCATTCATGAACAAGCCAACACTAATAGGAAGGCTGGGGTCCCTGTGCATGTGACTATTTGTGGTTTAAGCGCAGCCTTGGGCTTCTTAACATGGTGTTCCTCTGGCTGATTAGAGCCAGGTGTCTACTCTACAAAATGAGGGTATTGAGGGCAGCCTGCTTCACTGCAGAGGACCAGCTGCTGCAATCTCAAATAATCTTGTGGGAAGGGTAGTCGTAAAGCTAAACATGCCCTTGCTGAAATTAGACGCTCTGGAGGACAAATTGTGCTGCTGTTGCTCATTTGGAAAATGAAATCTACCCCTGCAATTATTTTATGTTGTTGTTGGCGCTAATTATAAATCATGGAAGCGGCTGAAGAGGCAGTGTTGCTGACTCATTGCTGAGTAGCACACACAGCTATAGATGTACTCAGTGTGATTCAAAAGCAATATTATTCCCAGCTGTGCATGAAATCAGTTCACTTTTGTAATGGAAAAATGAGAGCAGGAAATGTTTCCTGATGGCACGTTGTTTCCACCATTGGTTAAAGCCACTGAATTCTGAAACAGTTTTGCAGTGTATTTGGATTTTGTTTCCAGGAGATGAGGAAATGAGGAGCTGAATCAAATAGGTCGGTAGAAAATGTAGGTCCCAGAATCCTGTCTGTGAGCAGCCATAACATTTTTTGGAAGACCGAATGTTGCATAGCTTCAAAGAGCCTCCTCTTGGGACATGTTATCGAGTTAAAATAAAGAGTTTCTGTAGACTTAAAAAGAGCATGTGTGGTTTTGTTTGAGTTGGACACAACTTGGAACTAGTTTGGTGTAAAACAGCGTCTCTCTGATGGGAGTATATTTACGTGTGGGTGTGTATGTTGAGGTTTTTTGCATATTTGTGCCCCCAAAAGCAAATACTCTAAAGTCTCTTACCAGAACCAATCAATTGGCTCCGGTGCCAAGAGCCACATTCAAGAAGACATTGCTGTGTTCTGTGCTATCTTTATACACCCCAAAAAAATGTACATCTGGAAAGGATTTACCAAAGAGAAAATGTAATAATTTAGATTTACTGCATTTACTTATTTTTCCTCATGAATGTAGTCAAACTTAAAATATGAACATCACAACCCGACACCTGCAGTGAGTTGACATGACTTTTACCAATGAATCATAGATTATTTATGCAGACGCTGCTGTAAATACAAACCGAGTAGGACAATTGAACTGTTGCAACTTTGAATCAGTAAAGGTTGGCTGAGCTCAGGTCTCTAATAATTAATGAAACACATTATTAAAGAGTTCTGAAGAAAAGGATCCACACATCACAAAAAACGTGTGGACCAAACCAACAAAGTTGTTTAACTTTAAGTGAAAAAAGACCATGACATATTCAAATAAATAGTAAAGATGGATGAATGAATCAGTTTAGCCAATGAATCATGAGAGAAAACACATTTTACAAACTATCAGAAAAAATAATGTTTAAAAAAAAAAAGAGAGAGAATCCCACTCAGATTTTTAAGTTTAGTTCAACTTTTAGTTCCAAATTAATTTATTACGTTACCTTAGACATGTAGGTCAACAGTTTTCCAATTTGTCATAGAAAGCGTGGTTCATTTCTGTCAGTTTTTATCAGTGATCACCTGTTTCCTTTTAAACCAGTATTATTTATTTAGTCTGTAAATATCCACAATCAGTTGACTTCCACTAAATCTCATCACTCCTCTGGGCTGCCTGGAACACTGTCCCTCACCAGTGTCCCTGTTTTCTTCACCCCCTCTGTCCACCCCTGTCTGCAGGTTGCTATGGTGAACAGCAGGGTGGAGGGGCCCGCAGTGGCAGTGATGGGCAGCGGCAGTGGGACGGCGGGCAGGTCCTGCGCAGGATGTGGGGGTCGAATCTCAGACCGCTTCCTGCTCTTCTCCATGGAGAGGTATTGGCATACACGCTGTCTCAAATGTTCCTGCTGCCACGCTCAGCTGGGAGAGTACAGCAGCACCTGCTACAGCAAAGGAGGCATGATCCTCTGCAAGAACGACTACATCAGGTGAGCCCTGCTGATACGTGACTCACATACTTCAGTGAATCTGTTTTTCTCATAAAAACATGTGATGTAACTTACACACTTATATCAAATGTTTGTAAGAGTAATGACAGTAATTAGTTTTATTTTCAGTGATTATCAAAATTGCGTTACAAAAGGTTTCAGACATCAACACGAGCAAGCAAAGAGTGAAATGAATAAAAGTTTAACCAGGCAGAAGATTACAAAGCATAAATAAGAGTTACAGTTAGGATCAGGGATGGAATATAAAAATATTTGGTAAATGTTAAAAGTGAGTACTGTATGATTGAAGTGCTTAGAGTACATCAGTAGTTAGTAATAAATAAAATAGTTTGAACATTAAATATAACCCAAATAATTAATTTATGCATGTAAGGTTTAATTTGTGTAGTTGGGATTGCAGATCATATCTTATTGATCTAAAAGACAATAGGGTATCTGCCCTTAAACGCACCACGGTTTAAATAATAGTATTTTCTTTCCTTCATTCAGTAATTTGAGAGATTTAATGTGCGCTGGACGTCTCAGGTCTGAGTTAATAATTTGTGGATAGAGCATTAGTAATCAGCAGGTTCACATCTGTAACTTCTTACAGTGTTTGAACTAAAGTTCACAAAGTAGGTATTCATAATTTTCAGGCACTGATGGTCATCCTCTCCTTATTTACAGCATTTCCATGCATAAACAACTCTGCAGGAAGTAATTACCCTGCCTGCTGTAATTCAACCTACCAGTAGTGTAAATTACCTCACAGACACAGTCTACATTTCGTATGGTAACATTTGATATTTGATTGTGTGAGCTTTGGTCCTTTGTACACGGTCCAGGCAGCGCAGATACTGTAAAGTCTCAGAGGAGGGTTGGTGTAACTGAGATGCAGATTTTGTGGGTGCCCTCATCTCCGGGGCGAAGGCAGGTCTGGATGTGGAAAAGCCACAGGCGAGGGCCTGCCGAGGAGACGCCGAGACACAGCAGACTTTGTACATCCGTCCAGTAATAATACAGTGGCTTTTAGGCCCTCTCTCATGAAATAAATAAGGCTTTCACTGTACACTCAAATTACACTGTAATCTCCAATAGAATACAGCACATGGTAACGAAAGGTTGGTTTGGTATTAAAGAAATCCCACATTTAGTACTGCTGAAAATAGTTCAGCAGTATAGATGTTTTTTCAGGTGTGGGATACAGATCATAGATGTACAAATGAATTTCAAATACTCCTGACTAATATAGATGTGTTGTGGGGCTGGGCTCAAGAGCTCAAGGGCTGGGCGATCTAGCAAAAAATCATATGGGAATGTTCTGAGGAGGACTCATGATCTGAATCACATTTTTTTTCTCACCTCCTTTGAGATGTAAACATTACAAGTTAACAAGGACTCAAAGAACCATAAAACACATCAATGATTTGTAAAAATGCACTGAATAAGTGTCACTGCTTCAGTTACATTTCTTACCATCTACTATTTGCTACTACTTGCGTCTTAGTTATATATTTGTAAGTAATACAAATAAAAATCTTACAAGAGAACAACATATCAGTGGTAAAAGGCACAGTGAAAGATGGGTCTCTAACAAAATCCTGTTGCATTTTATTGATTTGCATTTATTAAACTCAGTCTATCCTTTATAATCATGTTATTGGTGTGATTTTGGTCCTATCAACGACATGTTTCACAGACATCAGATAAATGGCTGAATAACACAGACCCAACCATGACCTGAGGTGGAAGTGCAAACGTGCACACCTGTGCCTGGTTCAGGTCCTCATGTTCTCACCCTTCTTGCCAGTACAGCATGATGAGATGTAACTGAGCCTGAAGAGGAGTGTGTGTGGGTTAATTAAGGAGAACAAGGATCCTCTCAGGCGTGCTCATTAAATGACTGTTTGGATTAAGATAAAAAATTCATTACTCTGTGCAGTCATTGAGAGAGAGAGAAGGAGATCACTCAGACTGGTCCAGTTAAGTGTCACAGAGCATCAGTTTCACAAGACATTGTAATGATGACAGAGGTTTCCCATTAAAACTTAAAGCTGCTTCAGTTCAGATGCTGAAACGCTCTCAGTCGCTGATTGATATGGACTGACTGCTCCTGTGTATTGAGTGTATATACACAGGATATTTAAGGTATAAGGGTATTTAAGGTATAATTATTATATAACATTTTGTAGTAAAAATCTAACATTGTATTCGAAGTTTGGAGTATTTGGCTGTTTCTTTTAAATGCAAATGAGCTCTAGAGGACCACGTAAATAATGCACACAACCCCAAGGCAACGCACAATAACAAATCCACATGGTTAATGGTTGCTATGACAACATGCAAGTCATGATGTAAACCAGATGTAAACTGTGTTTGGACAAAAGAAAACTTTGTTTTTCTGATTACACGTCCATCTTAAAAATATCACAAAAGACTTCATATTAACTGTTATAATGAACGGAACACAGCTGTATTCATGTTGTTTTTCACAATTTTCATTTAGTGTTGGTTTGTTGCACAAGCTGTTGTGCCAAATATCTACCCAAAATGAATTTAATAGCAAAATATTTAACATGACAACATGCATTTATGTTTATTGGTTAAAACATATACAAAATGCCCTAATGTACATAAAATAATTTACTTTCACATTAAATTAGTGCAGCTTTTACTACTAAAATGCATAAGTCTATGATCTTGTATAAAATGCATTTGAAATTAATTTATTATCTAGTTTAGCATTTTCTAAAATGTGGATCATTATTTCAGGTGGAGAGATGACATATGAATGCTGTTCTAATGTCTCAGTTTAGTATAGGGCTACAAGCTAGTTAGCTTAGCTTATCATAAGAAACAAAGGAATTTGGCTAGCCTCAAATGTGTCAGTAATAAAATGGGCTCACTTGCAAGTGGCCAGACTTGCACGATGTGTCTTGTTTGGTTTATTATCCGTGATTGCAATAGAAGATAAATTATTGACCATTTTAAACTTATTAATTTTTTTTATGTAGGACTATAGGTAAATGAGCATCTCTTGGCTGCTAAATTCTCCTGGTAGGTAGAACTAGCATGTTTGTAACGTGACGTCTTCATTCAGAGATGTTGCAGTGCAAAAATTATTTTATTTGACTGTCACAAAAAAAGGTTAATTTTAAAGATTTGGGGTTGTAACAAAATAGATTGTGGAATGACGTGGATGACTAATAAAGTAAATCATATTTTCACAGCTTGATTCTTGTCAAAACATTTCTAACATATTTCTGGTGAATATCCTTTGGACTGTCAGATAATGCTTTTAGAAAGCAAATAATCCCCCTCATTAGTCAAGAGTAGTGAGTCCGACATGTCGACAATTTCTTTCATCCACAGACTGTTTGGACACAGTGGAGCCTGCAGTGCTTGTGGACAGTCAATCCCAGCCAGTGAGATGGTGATGAGAGCACAAGGCAACGTGTACCACCTTAAGGTGAGTGTGTTTGTGTAATCCTACTTTCAAAACATTCACCATCACATCATGCCATCAGTAACTGTTCAGAGAAGATGATGAGAATTATGTATAAAACCTGGGTTTAATCAGAGTGAGATGTATAGTAGTTATACTCCAAAAGCAGTGATGCTAATGTGCAACCATTTTCAACGCATTCATGTCCACCCAGCCTGGTCTCCCCTACTCCCATTCAGCTTCTTTTACCCAAGGGCACTGGGACATTACATTGAAACAGGAAAGGGATTTTCCCAAATTGCTTTCACAAAGTTTAAAGTACACCATTCATTGTCTAAAATGCCATTGTCATTGTAAGTAGCACTGGAATTAATATCACCCTCGGATGGCCTCCCCACGGTTCAGAAGGGGGTCACCTGACCACATTGACCTGTACTCACAGATTTCAGGCTCATGTTCCTGTATTTTTTTTTTTTTTTTTTTCCAGTGGAATACTGCCCGAGACCATTATGTCTTTGCCAGACGTTTCAGCTATGCCATTTTGAGAAGAGTCCAATAAAATCACTCGGTGTATGTCAAAATGACACAGGTCTTATGCAGGGACTACATGGAGAACAATGATGCTTTAAAAGACATCATGCTGATAATGTGCATTATTCTGTGTATGTGGAGAAGACATTGGTTGTGTCAGTCATGTACTTTCTTCTTTCACTTCCATCGTTTTGCTTTATTTGAGTTTACTTCACTAAAATGTATTTAAACATTGCATGATGGAAATGAAGAGCCACTTCCTTTTACTCAGTCTGCTTCAGAATTTAATAGAATTAAATAATTATTTCCCTCAGGCCTATGTCCTATTCTCCTAAGTTTCATGAAATCTGGAGTTGCATACCCCTGCAGACAGGCAGTTGGTTGGGAATGAAAACTGAACCTCTTTTGGAGAGTTAATAACGGTCCCTAAAGTAAAGTAAGAGCTACATCAGATAATGTGATATGATAAACGGACCCTTTGGCTCAATGACAAGCTTTGTGTCCGATCCTGTGGTCATATCTAATTCCATGTTTGTTATGTAGTGATTAGAAAGTCAATACCAGGAAATATAGTGTTTATTTACTGTGTTCGTTTCTCAGTGTTTCACCTGCGCGACCTGTAGGAACCGTTTGGTCCCTGGTGATCGCTTTCACTACATCAACGGGACAATCTTTTGTGAGCACGACCGGCCAGGAGGAGGTCTGCTCAGCGGGCACCCAACCCCGCTGCAGCCCAGCAGCATGATGTCAGACCAGAAGGTGAGAATTTAATGGAATCAACATGAAATGTGCGTTTCCTCAAGCAGATATCCTGTTTATTCTTTCATCATACCTAATTTTCTTAAATATTTACAGGTCTGCTGAGGACGAGGATGGGAAACCACATGTGCCTTCTCCCCCACATTCCTTCTCTTTCACTTCTAAACCCTCGTATTTTATTGTTTAAAAACCTGCCGTTGGTCGACCTGCCTTCATCCTGATGAACTGTGTCTCCAGTCTGGTTACATCCACTCCCACTGCTGTTCTATACTCCTCCATAGAACAATAACTTCTCTGAGAAGACTGAAGAGTGAAATCCAAACGAATCCAGTGGAGGAATAGGGATGCTGATGATGGCTGGAGTTTATTTATAATATAGAGTGTTGTCTCTTGGGAATGGTGGCAATACTGTTGAGGACTGGCATGAAAAAAGGGAAAAAAAAAAAAAAAAGACTATGGAATTTCCCCATTCCATTTCCTTCACACAGCCAGTTACAAGGAACATTGAGAAAGGATGAAAAGCCAGAGGCAGCATGACTCCAACAGGAGCCAAACTATACTTTTGAAGTGAAAACATGAACCTCCTGAGTCATGTTTAATCTGCTGGATGTTTCCTCCGACCCTCTGAGACAGCTGAACAAGGACAAAGGAAAAAAAATCTACCTATATTGATACTTCTGTGTAATATTCTGTGAAAATATTCAACAGTCATCTTGTTTGCAGGACATTGTTTTGTTTTGTTTTTTTTTTGGGGGGGGGGGGGTTGCCCTTTGGTGGTAGCGTTCCTGCCACAAGATAGAAGTTCCATGTGTACATTGTATTTTTAAGCCATACTAGGATCTAACACTCAGTCATATTAGTCTATCATGAAATATCAGAATATTGACCAAAAACAAAAGGACTATATTCATTAGTTGGAAGGCTTATGTGACACTACATGGATGAGTGTTTTAAGGTAGTATGAGGATATTAAACTCAACTTATCATATCTGTGTAGTTTCCCAGTCTCATCAACAAAATTAATCTGGTTGAGGTCTGTAATCGGCCAAATTACACTCGTCTGTTCTATTCTGTGTTGCTGTCCTATATCTGTGTTGGCAGCTGCATTACCCTCCTTTAAATGAAATATTAATGCCACCAAGAAAAACTCCTTAATCTCTTGAGTCAGTGCTGCATAACAGACTTAAACACCAACCTGATGCCATTTTCAGCCCATTTCAATTGATTCTAATGCTTTCATGAAGAAACAGAAAAACTAAAGTTTAGCAACAATGGAGGGTTGAGTTTTTATCCCATTATTTGTTCTATCTTCCGACAAATAATTAGTGGAGATGCATGACGATAGTTGACTTTGGTTGGAACGCAGCTACCACAGGGCAAATAAGAGCATTTCTATCACTTGTCTTTCTACTTTATCAGTGACATCTTGTTTTGTTCAGGTGTTGTTGCTTGTTCCAGAGCTAATAAATGCTTTCATACAGTGTTTGGAAAGAGGATTATGTAAGAGATTTAGCAACAGTGACTGTATACTGTTCACTCTCTGTTTTTCACAGTAATAGTCCTGTTTTTTGAAGTTAAAATTGACCTGATAGTTGAAGAACGAGTGTGTGTGAAGACTGGGATTACATGTTCAAAGTGCACTAATATCCTGTTGTGTTGTGTGTCACAGTATATGAAGAGTGTTATTTTTCTTTTCAGTCAAATGCCATGTCTTTTTACCTTTTGTAACGTGTATGGAAAGGCCTGTCTGACATACTAATGTCCGTGTTGTGTGCGATCTTGGTTACAGCTACATTGAGAATCTAGCACAGAGTTACAGATAGCTGCTCCAGACTGAGGAGTAAGAAACACTTGTGGTTCTCAGACAAACATGGCTGATTACCCACAGGAATGGGATTTCAAAGGCCTGAGCTGAGGCCATTACAGAAGCAATTAAAGTGGGATGCGCTGGAGGCCTGCATGGGCTTTAGCTCCACTCCAGTGTTGCAGCCTAATGAGGCCTAATCTGGTGAGCTGGTCTAATTAAGAGGGAGGGAGCTTTTTCCTGTGGGCACCACGCAGGCAGGCAGCAGTGTGTGTGTGTGTGTGTGTTTGCTCTCCATGACTGTCTGAGGAAAGTACCGGACAGAATATGCATTGTTTTCAGCCATAAAAATATTTCCTTTATTCTCTGTCTGTCCAAATTAAAGCATTTAACATTTTTAACATGTCTGCCACTCTCTAATCTTTCCAAGGTCTCAACTTTGGTTTGTCATGATTGCTTTTTGGCACGAAACCTGCTTTGAAATTAGCCTTTTTTTATACATCCATTTGGCATGGAAACTATACGATCATTTTGTCCGCGCTAATTTTAGGAGCGCTCAGAGTTCTTATTGTTTGGGTGGCTTTGTACAGAACAGAATGAAATGCTAAAGTGAACCGCACAGGCAGAGGCACACATGAGTAGCCAGCTGTGACTTTTCAAATTAACAGACCCAGAGTACTCAGCAGCTCCTCTCACAGGGTTAGTCCAATTAGCTTCACATTCACAGCAACAATGAGGCTTTTAATGGTAATGTTTCAAAGTGCTCTTTCATAATGATGGGTGGTGAGCACATTCCTTTGGTTTTCAGTCGTCACACCAAGTCACATTACTTCTGGCAAGAAAAAGCCCCACAAAACTATTTAGTCTCTACTCTGTATTATATGGCACAACAAGGACATTTTACTCAGATCTGTAGCTTATTTTGAATTTTATTGATTTGTCAGTGTTATGACCATGACAAATGAAACAATACATCATTATATTTGGGTGAATTCATTAATGCTTGGGCATTTTTACCAGTGCTTATTATTCAACTGAGTAGTAGCTCATTATTATGTATATCAGTCCATATCTTTGGTACAGACTGAAATACCTCAGTGAATCAAGTGTGTTTACAGCTGCATGTTTGCTACAGAATGAAGTTGTACCACATATATTTTTACAGAACCATAAATACACAGCCTATAGAAAAAAAAGTTCACTCAGTATTTTCACTGGATCATGTGGCGTTGCATTTGTTGTTGCACTGGTTAAGCCATGTAATTCTTTTGTAATGTCACAGCCTTTATTTCCAATTGCCAATGAAGTTCAGGTCTTGTTTCTGGTGGTGGTCAGTCCATGTGTGTAAATAATGTTCAAACCTGGTCGTTCACTTTATTCAGGTTCAGCTGAATTTACTTTTTGGTCACATAACGTTACTGAACCTAGACCTGACAAACTGAAGCAACCACAGATCATGACACTGCCCCCATAGGCTTGTACTGTAGTCACTAGGCATGATGGGTAATCACTGCATGCAGCTCTTTTCTCACCCTGATGCATCCATCACTCTGGAACAAGATAAATCTGACCTTTTCCCCTGAAACGCAGTCAAATCTTTATGCTCTCTTTTAAACTGATGTTTATTTTTTTTTTTTTTATTGCAACAGTCAGAGTTAAAGAACTTCTTTTGCAGTAATTATCAGATGAAAGGATCCTAAATATTTGTTTAGTTAACCCCAGGGGGTAACATTTTTTCTTTGGATGTGTACAGTAATCTCAACAAGTAATATCAAAATCTAATTAAAACATATATTGAAATAAATTAAGAATCATATAATTAATTATGCAGTATATTAAAAGAAGAAATAAACTCATAATTGAGTATGTTAAATAGAAATACAGGTGTTCGTTTAAAAAAAATACTGATTTAACTTATTAACTCAAGTAAAAAAAACAGTACGAGGTCTGAAATGTACTTAAAGTATAAAAGTACAGCCTGTCTATCATCTGTTTGTGCGCATAACAAACTGAACATCACCTCATATTAATATAAAATAAAGAGTAACCATTCTAACTTCAAACCAAATAAAAATACTAATATTCAATGTCACTGACAGAGATTGAAACATGATGCATTTTCCTGACAGTTCAGTCTGACTTTCATGTCTGAATGATCTTATTGCATATTCTTCTTGCTGAAAAATGTGGGAAAGCACGAAGTATTAATGAAATATAACCAACTTCACTTCATCTGCATTAAATCTACAAGTAACGAGTAACAGTAAAAGGTTCTAGATAAATACTCAGAGAACAGATACGTGAAAAATCAGCTTAAGTACAGTAAGAAAGTCTTTATACCTGCCTGTCAAGTGTGTGAGTACCAAAAATAGTCTGATGCAGCTCTCCTAGTTTCATTTTAAGAAGTACATGGGGATTTCAGACACACTTTAAGTTGATAATGCCATATGTTTAGTTGAGAGAAGACATCCCCAGTGCATGTCTGTCAACAGAAGCTTATGTGTGGTAACAGATTATTAGTGCTGTTAGAAAGACCAGTTAATGAATTCATTGTTTTGCACTAACTGCCCTTTTTTGATACATTTGTCTCTGTACCTTTCACACTTCATACAGGAAGGTACCACATACACCTGTGCAGCTTTTGTGTTTTTTTTTTATAGCAAAAGCATGAAGGTTTTCCTGAGGAATACAGTGATCTCAGTGAGGTTAATGGGAGAAATATACTGATATATCACTGAAACGTACCTCATTAAATCTGCAAATTATTCATCCTCGCTGGCATCTATAAGGCCAGTTGTAAGTCAAACGTCTGAAAACTTTTATTCTCCTCATATAGTCTTGCTAATTGGTTCTTGAATTCGTCAAGCTAATTAGTGATATGCAGATGGGGCTTGATTGGTTTGAGTATGGCATGAAACTTGCACCATGGAGGGAGAATGGAAGACCCCCCTCTTTCCTTATCAAGATATGGAGATAATTGCAATTAAAGTCATTTGCATGCGTTAATGAATTTGTCTTATGCTTTTCAAGATCACAGACATGGAGTAAATAATTGATTTCCTATCAGCACAGACAGGCTGAGCATATCAAACGGCCTCTGTCACATCAGTGGAGTCAACAAACTGATAGCTGCTTGTTTTATTTGTCACTAAAGAAGGACGTTCTGTGGAAAGTAAAGTAATATTCAAGACTTTAACTGTAAATAGATGAAAAATATACTGTAGGGATGTTTTCATTTTGACAACACACTGTCGTTTGTGAGAGCAATAAAAGCAGTCAGCTGAGTTTATTAGTATTTTTGGATGAGAATGGTAAATGTTCTACATATATATATAAAAACAAACAAACAAACAAAAACCCAGTTAAACATGCATCATGATGTGCCACTACAGATTATGGAGAGGCTCAGTCAAATGTCAAAGCTAAGTTTGGTTGAAAGCACAGTACATTCAGTCTATAACAGGATTGACACGTACAACAAAACCTGAACAGTATGACCTTTATGAGGTATTTCTTGTACGTTAGATGGATTATTTCCAGTACCTATGGTATAGAGATGAAGTAAATGAACTGACAACTACATATATTTAGTTCATATTCTATTTATGGTCCATAAATCACTGCTAAATATATCTCTGGTAATGATGGATCCATTGATCTTTTCCTCTCTTCCTGGATGTGATCAACTTCACACTGACTGATCCAAATCAACTGCAAATGCCAAACCCATGGCAACATAACACATGCACAGTTTATATGTATTATTACAACTATAAACCTGACGCCCAGTGGTGAAGAAAGCTGGTATGATGCTGCTTTAGCATTTTCCGAATAGCAGTAGTGAGCTGCTGTCCTTGATACTGTACTGATACTCCACTCCAGCCATTTGTGCCTTTATAATCCCCCGCAGCACCTGGCAATTTTACAGCAATATGCAGCATTCATGAGTCTGTGATGTGTCTGCCATCACAAAATAACTGGCAAAGGAATCCACAAATATCTTCAGTGCTAGAATGAAATGAAAATATAAAACTGAATGAAACACAAAGGATATTTCTATAACATAAGTGTTTGTATAATCAATGCTTTCATTAAAAGTAGGCAGTTCTGCTTTAGTTTTAGTATTTCATTCACACTATATGAGCCTGTATTTATAGAGGTGGCCCTTAGCTAAGAGCATGTGTCCCAGACTAACTGCTAAATTAAAGTCTGTTATAATTATGTAGATGATGATGATGATCATGTGCAAAGACAAATATGCTCTTGAAGCCCTCTACTAAAGCAGCTTCTTATTATTAACGTTGCTTTTTGAAGGCTGATGATCAAAAAGAGTCTGACTCTCCAAGGAGGAACCTTCAACCTTGAAATAATGTGAGGACCAACCCACCATGTATTGTCAGTGACCTTTAACATGCACTGTAGTGAGAACAAAGTGTGTAATGTTCTGCATGTGGACTCATGAACTGAAATATGAAATGGATCTAATAATAAACTTAAATGGGTGAGATACCAGAGTCGAATGTAGAGATTTTTTGGTGAGGCAGAAGGGGGGGATGGGATTGTAATTTCCTCCAATCAGAGTACTTTGAATAATTAAACTGATCAACTTAATTAGCTCAATTAAGCTGATTTGACCACGGAACACTGCCATATGGTGCAAGGAAACAAAAGAGGGGGGAACTAATTAAAAGTAAAATAATGAGGATTTTAATTAACTGGTTCCCCAGACGTCAGCAAGTGGGGATGTGAAGTTGTAATTAAAAAGTCCTGTAGTGCTGGCAACATTCTCTGCCTCCCTGTTTTAATAACGGCAAGGGCTCCATCCATCTAATTAAATCTGTAAATGAATTAGCAACATTGAGGGTCCCTGTTTGAGTTTTACTCCCAACCTCCCGCAGCAAACCTTCAAGATACTTCTAATAATTCTGTAATTATAGGAAGCAAACAAATTGAAGAATAAAGTTATCCACGATAAGCGGAGTCGTACATGCTTTGACATAAATAACCCAAAACGTATGTGCATGGAGACAGCATATAAACGCGCACCCTTACATTCCAGTACATTCAGAAATGCAGTAGCACGTACTGTCAACAAGGGGATTTACAACTAATGGCAAAATCTTCTGATTTTGAAGATATTAACAGGAGTTTTCTGCAGTTTTATATCCTGTACAGTCAGGAAAATAATGTGAAGTGTCTGTAGCCCATTTCTAACCATCAGAATGCTCTAATATAGAAGCTATGACTTATATTTTCATACAAGCCCTATATCAAATACATGCAATATAAAAGGGATGCTGGTAAAGGTGTCAGGGCCAGTGAGTCCTTACCAATTATCCTAATCCATTGTTCGGAGGACACCTGAGCATCTGTCTCTTGGGACCCACTCACAAAGTGTGTAAACTGACTCTGGATTTTTTGCCATGGAAAAAAATCAAGGTGTTTGCAATTTTTACTCCTTGAATAGAAACAAAGGTTGTTTTAAAATGTTAATGTGGGTCACTAAGGTCATGGATAAATATTGGCTGCAGCCAAAAAATAGATGCAAGTGGTTGACAATCCTAGTCGTAGTTTGATGAGTCAACTATAAGACATGCCACTGTGACAAACTGTTTTAAGCCTTTATTTGCATCTAATTTCCTTCCATTTAACTTTAAACTGTGACTGCAGTTTTGTGCTAAACAAATACATTTATTTCCCAAGGGATGCTACCAGAGCTGGCGTAGTGATTTTCTCCTTTGTCTTTTTTTAAAGCAGTGATATTTTGTTTTTGTTTTTTAATGGAATTATGCAAACATTTCCCTGTGCTCTACATAAACTATAAATATTCTGCTTGGGTCTGAATTCTTCATTAATTCAACTCCACAGG
>JAPSES010000081.1:14332733-14347180 GCA_029822895.1 Maxillicosta whitleyi | reverse complement strand
CTCTCTCTCTCTCTCTCTCTCTCTCTCTCTCTCTCTCTCTCTCTCTCTCTCTCTATATATATATATATATATATATAGTAAATCTTGAAAAATGAAACTACTTGCAATTAAACCCCATGGCAAAGTTGCACTGTTGATGTTCACTTAAATTCAGGGTTAAAACAAGAATTGAGACAATAGAGGGAATATTTAAGGCATCATACAAACATAAAATGTAATTCTATAATGTATGTATGTAATAATTTATACCTGACAGCAACAAATGATTCGTATTTAATTAAAAATCAGAAGGTGGGTTGAAAAACAAAAGAACAGTACAGTCCTAATAATACTTTCACGTTATGCAACGTCGAAATGCTGAAAAAAACTAAATCCCTGAACGCCACATGTGGAGCGTCTGACGTAAGACGTACAACGTGTTCTACGTGCGGGACCCTAGGCGCCCTGATGCTGGCGGTGAGTTTAAAGCGTCCGGTAACGGGGAGGAAAACAGTCAGTATCTGCATGTGACTTTGTATACCTCCTAATTAGAATTTACGTGAGCTGGAGGACATGACCAAAGACAGGTATGTAGTTGATGTTTTCAAGAGTTGTTATTGTTAAATAGTCGTACCTGTTAGTTAACTAGATCATAGATAATGTCCCAGCGCGGCTGACCTATCTGTTGTCTGATCTGACTAAGCGACTTAAATGTGGACATTTATGTATTAAAACAAACAGAAAAGATCTGCACCATATAAAGCAATCTATGGACGTGAAATCGCAACTATGTGATTTTTTGGTAAAGTGCGAAAGATCTTCATAATTGATACCGCGCTTTCACCAAAGCCATGCCTCCTTCATGGTAACTGTACAGTGCCCAACTTTAATAAAAAAAAAATAAACGAACTGCAGAAACAGGCCAGGGAAAGCAAATTTAATAGTAGATACAGCCATAGTTTGAACTGAAATGGACAAAGTCTTTGTTTTTTTGTAATGCAATGTGAATTTGCGCGGTCACTCCTCTGAAGGCTGCGTCAATATGGCGGGCAGAGGGAGCTAACAGTCTGCTAACAAAGTTAACATGTTTGCATTAAACTACGCGTGAAAGTCTTCTGTTATACGGTGGACATTGTGATTCGAGTGGGGTGATAATCGGCGTGCCATTTTCCTCATCTCCCCAGCATGCCATTGCAGGATCTGCCTTTCCACAACCTCCAGGGCTCCATGTTGTCTCTGTCGACCAAGAGGGGCAACAAACGCAAGTCCAGAGGTCCCCACAGTGAGGTTCTGGAGGCTGAATGCACCCCCATAGACCTCATCCAACAGTGCTCTCCTCACACCAAACACCAGCGGCTGATCAGCAGGGAAAAGGAGAATGATGACACTCAGTTTGTCCTGGGCAGGCGATCCAGGAGGAAAACGGAAGCCATCACGGGTAGGTCTGACCTAACTTCAACATGTGTTATTCTGCATTAGGATCATCTAACATTGCTTATTTTTCTGATCAGGCCTTTCATGGGACCACCTACCAGATGAGCTGATCCTCAGGATCCTCTGTTACCTCCCTTTGCAGGGCCTCCTCAGGGTGTCTGTAGTGTGCAAACGCTGGAATCGCTTGGCGTAAGTCTTCCATTGTCCAAAACGCATATTAAAATATTATTTGAAGTCATTGTTTTACCAGCTCATATCTCAAGAGAAATGGCCTGTTTGTATAGTTAATAATGATTCTAACACATGTAGATATAGAAGCTGTGCTATCTACACCAAATGAAGTAGTGTGTCTACAGAACTTTCACGATTGGTTGT
Source organism: Maxillicosta whitleyi (assembly GCA_029822895.1). Taxonomy (NCBI): domain Eukaryota; kingdom Metazoa; phylum Chordata; class Actinopteri; order Perciformes; family Neosebastidae; genus Maxillicosta; species Maxillicosta whitleyi. The sequence goes on along the minus strand of JAPSES010000081.1, from coordinate 14,345,392 downwards.
CCTGTGGGTCATAACTCTCTGTAATTCTTTAAAATAATCTGATCCTGTGTCTTTGGTTAATACAAGCTCATATTATCCCTAATTAGTAGGTTGAAAAGAGTGATACAGGAGTGTTGTTATCAATATACAACAGTGTTCATGTAGCACATCTCCTTTATCCTGAATGAACCTGAGTCCATTTTCGCTCCTACTTCAGGAGGACACTAACATGTCTGCTGTGTGTTTGCTGCAGGTTTGATGAGTCTCTGTGGCACAGTGTGGATCTGGAGGGCTTGACTCACATGGGTCCTGCTCTGCAGCAGGTTCTGAAGACTGGAGTCCGCAGGCTCCGCTGTCCTCGTGCCTTTGTGGAGGAGCTACATTTCACAAGCAATGGGTAAGTTTGATGACTGGTAATGTCCAAGCCTTTAATGAGGAGTTGGAATCTCATCAAGTGATCCCACAAGGACTGAAAAGTCAGAGCATTAGAGTTATTGATGACGTTTCTTGCGTTTTTCTTCAATTTGTACTTTGATAGTATTATTCTGTCCTTATCTTGAAACAAAGGTGAGCTCAGGATACCATGTATTAATCTGAATTTAACATCAGAATCCTGGGTTCTCTTAGATTATTGTTCTAGTCTTAATGCAGATTACTGTGTTATCCAAAATCCAGTGTTTTCTGTGTAACCATCATTAGATTAGATAGAACTTAAATGATGATTTGGACAGAGCCCTCTGGAAATTGCAACACAAAACCGAATGTACACACACAAGAAAATAACAATACCATAACTATAAAAAAATGGTAGTGAAAATATGCAATTGCACATTGAAAAGTAGTAGTAGAAACAACAAGTATCAAATTAGTAATAATAAGGTAGCAGTGTTAATAAATGGCTAATTATAATATGTAGACATTCTCAACCCTGATGTTTGTCTGTTCTCTTGTTCAGGCCGGTCCCATTAGTTGAGATGGATCTGTCCAGTTCCATCATCCCCACCTCAGCACTGGAAAGCATCATCTGCAGCTGCAGGCAGCTGGAGTACCTGAGCCTGGAGGGACTGGAGCTCTCAGACTCCATCATCCAGTAAGAGTCCGGCTCTGCAGCTGCAGTAGACGTTCTTCACGTTAAAAAAAAGCTGTTTTTCAGTGGTGTCTGTCACTCATGGATGTCCTCTTGTCTCTCCACAGCTCTCTGGCCAAAAACACAAACCTGCTGCACCTCAATCTAAGCGGCTGCTCCGGCTTCTCTGCCACCGCTCTTGCCGACATGCTCACATTGTGCTGCAGGTTCGCTCTACTTCATCTGCGTTCTTACAGATGCTCTACTTGTGAAGTAGACTTACACTGTTACTCTTTTCTCCTGTGCAGGATAGAGCAGCTGAACATATCATGGTGCAGTTTCACCAACAATCATGTGAAGAGTGTTGTCAATAATGTCAGCTCCAGTGTTTCTCACCTCAACCTCAGTGGCTATAGAGAAAACCTGACACTAGACGGTGAGTGAGGGGAGGTTCAGTAGAACTCATATCAGCAATTTCTCTGTGTTTCGTATGGAATACTTTTTCTCCAGTGATAGTGATGTGATACGGATTATGACAAAGTTAGTGTTATGCATTAACTGTGTGATGCATAACAGTTGAAATACTTTATATGTTATACTGCAGCTGTATTTACATAATGAAAACTGTTTTGTTTGTTTTTTTTCTTTTCAGATTTAAAAGTACTGGTGTTGAGATGCCAACAAATTCACACACTAGATTTAAGGTAAGATTTAATTGCTCAGAACTTTTGAGCGTGAAATATATGTATCAACACAACGTGGTTACCATCACCCTATGACACATTAGTTGTAATGAACTAGGGCTGCATGCATGATGTGTTGACAGTCATATTGCAATCATTGTGGACTGTACTTGCTTTATTACACATCACCTTGAAATATGTATTTTATTTCAGGCATATTTTACACAGTACTCCTTTTTTTCTTTTTTTCATAGCCAGAGCTGCCTCCAATTTGTTAGCACTTTGACATTACTGGATATACACCCTGGCACCCTGCACTATTGCTCTGGCATAGGGTCTGCAGGTTGTTTGTCCTGTTATGTGGCAGTGCTGAACACCGATTCTACAATAGTGCATTTTGTAATGGTGTTGGTTGGATAAAGATTTGTCATAGTATTGAAATGGCTAAATTCCTATAAAGAAAAACTCCACCAAAAGCTGCATGTCTTTGTCAAAACTTACCATTTTCAGCTTGTCGTTCCACTTCAGGGGTTCTATCATGTCACTTTTAGAACATCAGATAGTTTAAAGGACCACGTCGATTCTGCAACTGAGGAAGTTGTTTATTCTGATTAACTGCACAGCTCACACTAATATCGAATTACGACCTTTGATTAAAAACTTGCAACTTATGGACTTAAATCTCAATGAGTGCAGTTTTGTTGTCATGGTGACCACGGTTGCTCTGTGTTACAGTGACAGCACTCTGCTCATGGCTGACAGTTTCCCCATCTTGGCGCAGCTGAAGCGTCTGGTGCATTTGTCCTTGAGTCGCTGTTATCACATCCACCTAGCAGCCCTGAGGTGAGCGCTGTTGCTCCGTCTGTTTGTCCTTCTGTGTCTGAGCTCCTGACCAAACCACCTCCTGTGTCTTACAGTGATTTGGGTGAAAACATACCCACGCTCAACCTGCTTGACGTGTTTGGCCTCGTGACCGACAGCCACTTGCCCTCCCTGAAGAAAGAAATGCCTCGTATCTCCATTAACTCCAGGCCTTTCACGGCTGTCGCCCGGCCCACGCCCTCCAGCAGACTCATCGGCAGCCTCAGCGACAGCGCCATGTGGAGCAGGAAATGTCGACTGAGGTTCAAACTGTAACCGAACCAGAGTCAGTGTGACGGCGTGTCTGACCCCGCAGTATTCCACCACACACATATAGGAGGTGTAGCCCGTTGTGCAGTCGTGGAGCCATGTTTCAGTCTTCGTTGCTGCTACAGAAGTTGTTAGTTGACTCGTCTCGACAGTGCTGAAGGTCCAAGTAGATGAGACCTGAAAGTACTGAACAATCGAGCGCATAGTTTTTTGTTTTTTGTTTACTACATAGGAAAGGGAATTTGAATGTTTAATACAGTTGTTGCAATGTTACTCTTGAAGATTTTTTTTTAATGTTGTAGGTTCTAATAATGTTTTTTAATTTAAAATTTGTGAGAAACAAAGTGGAAAGACTTGGAATCAGACGTAGGGTGAAATATTTGAGTCAGATGACTTCTCACATTTTAAGTCCAGAGACAGAAATGTGCTTGAATAATGCTGTTCTATCAGAAAGAAGAGTCTTTTAATCACTGAAGAGGTTTTAATGTAAAATGATGCATCTGGACTTCAGCTCCTGGACCAGGTTTGGATATTTCTGCTGAATCCACTGTCGCTGTGACTGAGAATGTGATAAAACTGTTTTATTCAAACATCAGACAAATCAATTATATAAACTGTACATTTTCTCCTTCAGACTTGAGTAAATCCACTGAGTACAAACACTTGTCTCTTTTCATGAGTTTGATTTGTAAATAAAATTTCCTTAATCTAATGATGAAATGGCACAGTATAAATGTTTTAGTTTGGCTACAGTGATAAGTTCAATTAGGTTTATCTTTTGCTTTCACCCTTTTCTTCTTTGTCTTCTCTACCATCGAGAATTTAATGTGAAATTGGCACATACAGTGATTATGTATGAAAATTAACTGGTTTACAAAACATGTAGAAATAATACTAGGTCATTTTAATTCAGTTAATTTGATCTACCTAATATTTTACATATTTAGTGCTTATTTTGTAAAAGGGTTTGGAGGAAAAAAATGTAAAGGAAGACAAACACAAAAGCACTTTTTTCATTAGACTTTATCCAATTCCAAAACAAAACATCCCAACATAACGACACAAAGCTTCCACCTTTGGCACAACGCACCTCACATTTTTCTGATCAGTTTGTAAACTAGTCTTCCAAACAATACCTCCAGCTTCACCATCGTTTAAAGTATATTAACATTAACAAAACTTGAATTTTGATCACTTATTTAAAATCACTGAATAGTATAGGTATCATTTCAGCATGATTATCAAACAGCACTGTTCCAGTTTGTGTCAAGTGGCTTTAGTGGAGAAAAAGTATAGATACACGGTGGAGGACATGTTTGGTTTCAGTTGCATTTCTGGGGCTAGTTTTTCTGTCTAGCAAAGACAGACTTTTGACCTAAAACATGCTCATTTTATCATGGAGTTCTGATTTTAGTGCACTTGATTCTCCAGCTCATTCTCTTCAGCACAAAAATGCATCAAAAAGCTACAAAATATATAGGCTATGTTCCAAAAATACCTCTACTTAACAAATAAGCTGTAACAAACCACTGTGCTTTGACTTTCCCATAGAGCTATACCATCAGCAGCTGATATTTTGTTTCCATCAACAAATGTTCAAACCTATAATAATAAAGTGTGTCTGTTCCTGCAGCTGAATATATCAAATTCCTCTGTGCTTTGCTTTGTGTCCAAAGTGTTAAAAACATATCCGTAAGCTAAACTGTTGCATTGACATGTTCTTTCATTACCATCATCACACACTGTAGTTAATTCAATTCCACATACATCGTCCTCAATTAGAAATATTCACTGTGGCACTAAATATGAATTTACACACTGATGAAATTAATGCAGGGTTGTTTTTTTAAGGTGTTTTTCCAGGTTTCTGTCTTCAGTGGGATCACGGACATGGTAAAGAGGTCCAAGTATTTAGATACAAGTTTCATTGTGTTTTTCCCCCCCTTACAGTAAAAGATATAAAAGAATTTCAGGACTAATGTGTCCCATTTTCAGTCATTTTTCTGTCACCAGAATTACAGCATGTATAAAATTACTTTCCTTCTATTTCCAGACACGATCAGGATATTCTGCTCATATGATTCTTTTCATTCCAGTCATGTATGTTGTATTGATGAACATGATTCAAAGCATGCCTGTTCTGAAGTTAAATTCGGTTTACTATTACAGAAATACACAGTATTTTACATCCAATACAATGACTTAGAGGCCAATGGTATATTAAACCAGTGTGACTTGTTTGAGTCATGTACAGAATAAGATCATTTTAACTGAATATTTCCATGTGACCACACTAACATTAATATAAAAGCACTTTATCTTCTGTCCATTTTAATCTGAACTCCAGAGACATGGCTAATATATCAAGGCAGAGGCTCTGTTTTTGTGACCATATGACAGAAGAACCCAGTTATAGAGGGAACACAAACTGAAATTCATTTGCAACTGCTACTGAGGGCAAAAGGAAACAGATTTTTCAACTTAAAAGCTCATTTGAAAGAACTGTTGATTTGAGGGACAAAAAAAACTCCTGCTTAATATATCATCTAAAACATGTATTATGTATGACCACTTCTCACCTGGAAAAAAATTGTGATTTGAAAATATGTAATGCAAAAAACCCTTTGTTTGTCATATTTTAAAAACAAAAATGTAGCTAAAAGCTAAAACCCGGAAGTTCCCTTTGACCACGCCCTTTGGCACCGCAGAAACCAGTCTCAGTTTTCCAGTAGGACAGTCCTCAGCTGATCTTCCTCGCTCATGCTGATTGTCGCGATGGCTCCATCGTTGAACTCAAATGAAGTCCCACCGTCAACCACCATGCACGCATCCCAGCAGCGTGAGCGGACACACACCCTGCAGAGGCAACGATACCATCAAAATGTTAGCGGGACGGTTTTATTTTAATCCCACTGCTTACTGAGTTGGAAAATCACTGACTTGCTGGCGAAGCCTCTCTGCCGACTGCTGGAGAATACCCTGTTCACGATGGGCTCTCTGATACTGAACAACAACCGCCGGTCCTCAGGACTGAACACCAGTGACTCATTGTATTCATCAGTAACTGAGCACAGGCATAAACAAACACCATTAACACATAAAGCAACACAACTGAAAAAATCAACACTTAACACAGCTCAACTCACCTGTTTCAATAAATTGACGATTCAATGGGAAATCAAGACCCATTTGGGACTTTCCTACAAAAAAATAAGGCAGTTTGCTCATAAAAATTTGAAGTTTTAGCTGTGTTATTCATTGAAATGTCCTTAAACAGCCGAAGCAACACATACGAACCAATTCTCAAAACCTCCTCCACGGCTTGTTCGGCCAGTTTGTTGATGTTATACGACCTGTGGATACAAAGAGAGAGAATACATCAGCAATTTCAAAGAAAGACCCATGGATTGATTACAGGCTTTAACTGGCTCTAGAAAAACCTTCAGCTTTGTGGTAAGTCAGTACTGACATTTCCACAAATACATCAAAAAGAAGAACAGGAATAAATGAATACTATAGGTAACTGAGTAAAACAGGACTGTGGGTAGATCTGCAAAAATAACAAAATGTGACCCGGACCTCTGTTACACTCACTACAGCCCAAACACAAAAGCGTGGGTGCAAATATAAACCACCAACTCATTTGTTTACTTTACAGCATCACCAGCACCAATGGTTAAAACTAACAGGATGGCATTCGTGATAAAGTCACAGTGAAATAACAGTATAATGCATTGACATCAGTGCTGATTTTGCTGATCATGAAACACTTTGCTTTACACATAAAATTTCAGTTAGTCCAAATCTCATTTGGTCCAATACTTCAGACCATAATAAAGCTTCCTATGATTCTGCTGTGACATTACCATTCAGTTCAAAGCATCTCATATGTAGTTTTACCTTGTCGATTGTTCTCTAGGTTATATTCACACCCAACTGAAAGCAAACAACCTTTTAATGTAGAATACATGTCTGTGGTACACATTGTTTTTTTTAATCACCCCGTTATTATCTCACATATTCACAGATAAATATTGGGTGGGACTACGTGTTGTGTGTGAAAGGAGAATGAGATATCAAGTGGAAGTCATTCAAATTATACAGTCTTTTTTTTTTTTTTTTAAAGAACTACAGCACATTTCCCGACCCTATATATATATGTATATAAATAGAGAGACAGAGAGAGAGAGAGAGAGAGAGAGAGACAGACAGACAGACAGACAGACAGAGAGAGAAAATGGACCCTAATGACAGGAGGCCATTTCCTCTGATATAACCTTTAGGGTGGGAAGCTCAAATGCTGTTACTGAAAGTATGTTATATTGATGGTGTTTAAGTCATATAAACACAGAAAATCTGACAAATAACTATAAATTCACTGGATACTGAAAATCTAGAGTGAAACAGGACTGTATTTCAAATTAACACAGCATATCTGAAGCCATCGGACAAAAGTTCAAGTTGGCCTTCAACCACTTCTTAGCTAATATTACTCTATGACACAGCTGAGTGATGTGGTAAGAAAAGTGAAAAATAATTCCTTAATATCCAACTATTGTGTTTGAAAGACACTTTTCACAATTGATGTCATTCCTATAAACATCTCAAACAGACAGTTATTTCAGTAAAGAAGTGGTTGAATGCTAGTATTAGATGTTTCAAAGTTTGTTTTACTTAATTATGGTCCATTATCCAACCAGACTTCTCATCTTCCTCTTGCTGATCAACAGGAAAGTAGTGAAGTGATAATATGAACAATTTGTCATTGTCTTGTGTTTATAGAATTTGAAAGCAGTAGTATATCTAGAGTGTGACACCAGAGGAAAACTGCTGCTGTATGAAGGTAGTCTGACTTTAGAAACAGATCAAACAGAATGTTCCGTCATCAAATATGTACAAATGGGCCTTGTGCAATAAGTTTCCACATTACTTTCCACTAGTAGTATTTGTTACTTTTTGCAGATTTAGAGTTCTTGATGACCATTCTGTGCAGTGCCAGGCATGTGGGTGCATTTATTCACTCGTCTCTCTCATTAAAGACCTGCCTTATGAAACTAACCACACAAAAGCTGGTCTAAGTTTTTAAGATGAGGAATAAACTAGTTCCTTATATTGAAGACTAGTCGCTGACTCAGCATTGGTCGGGTTTAAAGAACAACAGAGGTGTCAGTTGAGTGTAGTTTGTAGTACCAGGCTTTGGATCCTGTCCCTGTGCAGATGCTGAGGCCTGAACTCTTCTGCTTTTCCCACGGGCCGTCGTCCACAGAGATCTCATAGTAGGAAGCCCTATGGAGCAAGAGGTTAACATGGGGTTTGAAGGATTTTAACTTCACCCTGTGGTGGACAGAGATGGGTCTGATGAGCACTGGACAGATGATTAGGGTGGTAGTGAAGGAGCTGGGGATAAGGAGGGTTATAGCATGCACACACACACACACACACATTGATATACATGTACGAATGGGTTTGAATGACACGGGTACCTGGAGGACAGAGACTCTCCAATGAAGATTTCATTTAGGCTTCTGATGGGGAGGAGACTGGACTTGGAGAAGCTCTCATGTAGTGTTCCTGTCCCTGAAGAATGTTAGTGAATTAGCAAAAATGTCAACCAGGCCTAAATAAATATCTTGTATATATTGTTAGGTACACATAGCAGGTTTTGGACTCATACTGCGCTGGCTGTCCATGGTGGTGATGCGGTGAGCCTGGTTGTGCTGCTCCAGACTCAGCTGCTGTTCATGTAGGTCCACAGGGGTCGGATTGATTCCTGTTCCCTCTAAGTGTAGCCGAATCCTCTGACGCCACAGCCACCTGAACACAGCATGACTATCAGAACAATGATCATGTACAATAAACACCACACAGCTACAAACTGGGTGGGTCATTTAATAACAGTTGTACAGTGATAATACAATAAAACTGAACAAAAAAACAGGACTGCGGTTTGTAAAACATCAGAAAAATACAGAGAACTTGAGTTGTACTCTACATCTGACTGACTACAAGTAGTATTTTCATTATCAGTCAGTCTGGTTAGCACTCAGCAGCCAGGAGATTACAACAAAAAGATGTTTAAAAGACTCTGGAATAATAAAATATTTGGCATCATGGCTCGAGGACCCAGTGGATGCTGTGAATTGTCAATTTGTTTTGAGCAGACGTTTAAAAAAAATTTTTTTTTTTAAAAAAAGGTCAAATTTCTGATCTATCCAAACAACTATTTGATATCAATTATTTTGTGTTTCATTATGTTGTTCCTGTGTGATCCCCTATCTATGCGTTTATAATAGTTACAGAAAAAAACTGCTTTAGAACAGTAAGAAACAGACACTGACCAAAGTATTAAGTGATTTAAGGGTCAGGGAATCTTATTAAAAGGGGATTTAATTTGATGAACACCACATTGATATGTCTGAGTCAATGCAGTAGTCTACTTTTTCCTGTACAGTCACTGAAACTGTGAGAATATCAACATGTTTGTACTGGTTGAGGTAGGTGAAACCATATCCAATTCACAAATTAAATTTAGGTTTAAAATCCACAACTCCCCAATTCAGCGCAGTTGGAACTGTGGGTTTAACAGTCTGTTGTTATTGTAATTTGGACCAGACACGGTAACTGGATTTAAGTTTTAGAGGACACCACAGTGTGGTTTTAGAAACCATGTGACCTGTTCCAGACAACACAGGTTTTAACTTGTCTTGAACTCTAAAGTGCATTTAAGCTACTGACAGAATCAACGTTGTTTACAGCTTAAACAAAAGTATTTGTTATACACACTTAATGTCACTCCTACTTTTTGTAGTTGCTTTCTTTGAATGAAATTTCAGCAAGAGTAGGTCAACACTGATTATTTGTGGGGAAAAACACACCTGAAGTCACCACGGAATAGTTTCTCCAGTGCCTCCGGGAAGGCACGTGTGTAACGTACAGGCAAGCACAGATGACCTTCTGACCTTTAGAAAAAACAGAGAAATGGAAAAAAAAATTTAGTCAGGAGAATGTTAAATTACTTGAAACTATTTGCAACTTCTGAGCTTTAAATTCTTTTCAGAGTGTTAACATGCTTCATGGAATGCATTTATTATGAAATGATCATCTATTAGCCTTTTCAAACAGTGTTTTACCTCTCAGGGTCTGTGTTAACTCCAACAACCGGTTTGTCCTTGCTCAAAACCTTACTGGCAACAAGTAGCATTGTCCCATCACCTGACAAAACAAACTGCATTTAGAGAACTTGCATTGTGCGTTTGCATGTGTTGTTGCCTAAAGCTTTTGTTGTTTTTGTGACTTTTTTGCTTTGAATTGAATAAGTCCTGCCCATTCACTACATCAAGCCTGGACACAAAAGTTGACGCCCAAGGAAAATTCTGTTAAACAACTGTCAGTCAGAAATAACAACAGTGAAATAGTATCTGAAGGTAGATGTTTTTATCCATCAAATATTTGTAAAGAGTAACTGTTAAAGGGGGAAGCAGTAAAAGTACAAAAAGTCAATCATCAATCCCACCTCCAGCAGAAATAATGGCATCTGCCCATCGCACTACTTCTTCATCATACTCTCCTCTCTTCACCACTCTCACTTCAATACCTTCCCTCCTGCAAAAACAATCAGAAGCTCATTTAATCTTTCTGTTCCATGGGATAGTGTCTCTGGTGTTATTTGTTCATCATACCTCAAACTCTTCACAATATGCTCCACATTGTTGGTGTGGATGTTGTGTCTCTCCAGCAGACCACTGTAGCTGGAGCCCTTCATAGCAAGCTATAAATCGGACACAACTTTAGTCAGAGATCTAGAAACAGGTAAGACGTGTTTGTTTTTCCAATCTATGAAAATTAAATGCAGTCTTACCAGCTGTTTTAGATCCTCCTCAGAAAGCCCCGCATAACGATACCGCTGCTGCTCAAACTCATAGCGTGTAGTCTTAGTGACCACTGCGACTTTTTCAGGTTTGAAACCAGCTTTGGGCTGAGATGAAGAGTTGCATAGTGAAATGTGAAGTGGACGAGGTGAGTTTTTGTAAAACAGGGCGATAGCTCGACTCCCAAGGCATGCCAGGTTCAACACTGAGCGGCGAGTCATTCTTCTCAAAGTGCAACCTTAATAACAACTAAATGTCCAGTTACAGGAGACGAATGAGGTCTCTGCTCCCTTATGCACTTAAGTACAGTTCATACCGGGTCATCTCAGTCCTCCGTGCACATATGTTGGCGAGTGAAGAGGCTGGACACACACCCACTGTGGAAGAAGGTCACCAGGTCCGACGAGCACTTTTCTAGCACTCTGTTCAATTAAAACGAAGACTTTTCTTTTCAGAGTATTCGCCAAGTCGTATTGCTGAAAAAAAACAACACGACAAAAAACTGTAGTTTGTGGATATAAAGCCTTATCATTTACTTATTAACCGTATTTGGTAAGGTTAAAAGCTAGCGTTCTGTTACCAACAAAGCTAAAAGTAGCTAGCAGTCTGCGTACAACTCTGTTGACCCTATAAAACTACATATTAAAACTACATATTCCAAATGGGTTTATATATTCCTTCCGCCAACCCGGCACAGCTTGCGTCCTCCGGTTCACACACCTTTTAAGCACATGCTAAAGCTCATCCCGGACAGGTGAATAATAAACCACAACACATGAGTAGAGACACACCACACTCCGCGTTCCATGAATCTTGGCACGTACGCACGTCGTATCACGTACAGTACGCATACTCGGATCTTATTGGTTACGTAAAAACGTGTCTGTTAGAATTCAGGGGCGGAGCGATGTAGGTTTGTTTTGGCTGCTAGTCCCCCGGCCGTGATGCGTTCAAAGTCAAAACATTAGACTGTTGAGATGATCGTAAGGGCGGTCTGAGCTTTTGGGTGTTTGCATATAGTTTCATATACTATAATTCAACATAATTGGCATGAGTAGATGACTCCAATAGAGGTTTAGATATATGTAAGCACATTTAGGTACATTTAACATAAGGTAATAATTGCTGGAAACTACATCTATAAAGAATTAATTATATCTACGTTTTTCAACTACCTGCCTGTCTGTTTGTTAGAGGAATGTATTTGTTTTGCATAAAATGCTTACGTTTGATTTGTGTCATAAAATATATAAATGAAAGTGAAGTATCTATAAAATACCACCTTAAATGTAGTCTATGTATGTAGCATAATGTACATCTGTAGTTACAAAAGGATGATAAAATGAGTTATTGTAGGCTGTGAATGTGTGAATGATCCAAATCAGGCCTAAATAATAATAAAACAATGATTTAAATCAAGTACATCTGTTGTTAGTCCTGTTAATCGGTGTCCTTAGTCAGCCTCATGAGGTTATTTATAGTTAATGCAGATTAGGTGTCCATTTTTTTCAGCTTGAACTCCAGCTGGGCCAATTGAGTACAAACTCATGAACTAATGGAATTTGTATATACATGTTATATGTACTGTTGGTAACTTAGGCAGCAGGAGATGTTCACTTGAAACAAAAGAGGAAATATTAAGTGTTGCCAGTAGTCCATCTGGATTTATGTAAAACATGGCACATAATGGCATCATGCTATCTTCATTATATTTCATAGTATAACAATTAGATGGAAAGTGCAAAAGTCTTAAGTCATGGGTTATAAATCTGCTCATATTTATATTCTGTGATTAGGGTTTCAAATATCAGCATGATATGTTTATGCACTAATTTTGTAATTTTTCAATAGCTACCGGAGGGGGGGGGGGGGGGGGGGGGGGGGGGGGGGGGGGGGGGGGGGGGGGGGGGGGGGGGGGGGGGGGGGGTGGGG
>JAPSES010000081.1:14319979-14332723 GCA_029822895.1 Maxillicosta whitleyi | reverse complement strand
ACACGAACCCCCCCCCCCCCCACCAAAGTGTGTCCTAACCAGGGTTCACTTCTTTTTTTTTTTTTTTTTTTTTTTTAATTTACTTAGACATTTCCTCAGGGAGCAAGAGCTCATTGCTGTTTCTACTGAAAGAACCAGGTCTCATTGATAGTTTTTATACTCAAAAACATTTATGATCTGAATTCAGTACTTAACACTTGTTCAGAACAGATTCTGAGGGACTGGATGTTACTGGTGCAAAATGGATAAATTAACTCCATTCAAGGAATAATTATCATAATGGGATTCATCAATCTGGAAAACAAAATACTCGTCTGACTTTGATGTCCAATTTCCCTTGATTCATAACAGGGAAAAACATGGTAATAAAAACACTGAGATTCATACATGGTAGCAACAGGATGTGCACTTTTTTGAGAGACCGTCTTTTTGGAATAGATTACCCTTTTACCCACAGAAGTATTTTTGATTTCATGAAAGTTAAATGATTTGACATTTGCCTCTTTCACCGTTAATTTGATTCAGATGAAGTTTCTACAGAAATATTTCATTCATTTGTGTGACAGTGACCGGGGAATAATGTTTGTAAGAGTCTATGTGACCTGATTTGAGGGGTATTCTTCACTAATTATATTAAACTTCACCAGGGAATATTTTTCCATACAGTGAGGTCACTTATTACTGCACAAGCTCTACTTTTTTCGGCTAATTGTGGCGCGTCATTTACTCTGTGGAATTACCTCAAACTATAACAAGTCCCGAGTGAAATGATGTGTATCTTTTAAACCTGATTATTGCTTTATGTGTGTAAATATGCAATTACACTGAAAATGAAAAAAAAAAACTGTCAAATGGCTTGAATCACAAATGAAAAGAAGTAATGTACAAAAACTAAAGACATGGATTCTGAATTGGTTTAAATTCTCAACCATATGATGACTTTGAATCACAACTCTGATAAAGTTTTACATTCACCTGGGCTTTACCTGAAACTATGTCACAGGGCTAAGAGTGTTATTATGAGAGGATCATTTTCTAATTTTTCCTCCTAGTCTCCCTCCCTCTCCCTGTCTCCTCTTCTGGATGTCTCCCCTCCCTTCTTTTCCAATTACAGTAGGAGAGCTGGTTTCATTCTCACAGTCACACTGTCTTCAGGTTGAACTTCAACACCGCTCTGCACCGACAGCTGAGGAACCAAAAACAGTCCGAAGAGGTATGTGTCAAACCTCTCTAATTATAATCATTTCTGAACTGTACTTGATGGTTTTAATGTAGAAACTTGACCAATCTATATGTTATCCTATTTGATTCATTTTCTGATGGCATGATGGAGGTATATAAACTAGTCTAATACAAGTTGATGTAAAACTGATAGAAAAGTTCAGTTCATTTAAATCACAAAATAAGAGAAAATCATGTATAATCTTTTGTCTTGTCTCATTGAACATTTCGTAATAGTTGACGTCAATATCAGAGCAACATATTTTTAAGTCCTTTAAAGAAAAAAATGTATTTCCACAAATTAAAAAATTTTTTTGTTGTTGTTTTTTTCATTTGGGTGAAGTGAGTTTTTTAACTTACTTTATTAATAGCACACCAAAGGCTAATGGAAATAACAGTCTGTAAACTTAAGAATGGATGAGTGTTTTCTAATCTTCAGTCTCAATTCTCATTTCTCCTTAGACCATACAAAATAGTTCTACACTATGTGATACATATTTTTTTGTATTTATATTTTATTTGTGAGATGATGTGGTAGAAGAGTCTAGACCAGGGCCTGGTCAGAAGCAATAACATCAGTAAAATAGCTCAATAACTCATCAACATTCTTTTGAATCGGCAGCAAATGATTTATTGCTACTTCAGAGAATAAAAAAAAAATCTGTTGATACCACTTCCTATTTGTATTACTTTACTATTATTTGTAAAACATTCCTTTTTACATCTACATTTATACACATACCCTTTGTGTCACTTTCTCGGCTTCGTCTTTTACTGTCTACATCTGTCTCTGACACCAGTAGCACAAGAATCCTGCTCCTGCTGACTTCAAATCCCTATAAATTCTCTTTTACTCCATGTGAACTCAAACCCTCTTCATACAGAGCGTCATTTACTGTTGTATCCACAGAGCTGTTACGGTCAAATAAGTCACTCAGTATTTTCCTCACATTCTCCATTTTGTTACTGTATCTTCTCACAGCTTCACATATGTATATAGATCAAGATAATTACATAATATGGCACAATTTTAGCAAAACAGTGACTGTAACAAGTGATTATTGTGACCATTGGTAACATAAAACATGAGGATTATGATGATTGTTGATTTTGATGAAGAGATACTTTAAGTGAGCAATCATGAATAGAAAATAGACAGTGTAGGGCTGTTAAGTTACTGTTAGTGTTAAGTTTTGAGGCAGGACGTGATTAACCCAGCCTAACAAAAACAGTGTAAATGGGATGAATAGTAGCTTAGCTCTATACAAGTTTCACAATGTTCCTGGGAATGTGACCGATTCTGCTGTAGGTCATTAGTTTAATTTATACACAAATGGAAATGTGAAAAGGACTCCAGTATGTATTTTACCTGAGCTAGGCTAATGATAGCATTGACATAGCATATAAGGGATCACACAAGAAAGAAAAATCACCAAAATTATTCCTTTAGATACTAGATGATATAATTATTTAGTGATTTCCATGTAGAATAAGGAGATATTCAGTATATTGCGCTTGCATTTCAAAACTAACTGATTATTCATAAAAATACAGCATTTTTAGCCTGAAATACTGTTATTTTTATTGTCATGAGAGTATGACAATCTACAGTCCCTGTTTGGATTTATTTATTTTGGTATGTGATGGACATGTTTTGTTTTACCACAGCAAGATGCAGCGTTTTAGGGAGGGCATTCACATACGTACCATGAAAGCCAAGAGGAAAGTGGAGGAGATCTCCAAAGAGGACGTCCAGGCTTTCCTCAAGAAGAATGCCTTTGTGCTCTTCACAGTCGGAGCAGTCATAGTGGGTGCGTACACTTCTGATGACCCAATGGAAACCTCTCACAATATTTCAACACATGCACATAATGCACAGGCCCTCACTGCTGTTGTGTTTGCAGGTATTGTTCTGGGCTTCGCGCTGCGGCCCTATAAGATGTCCTATCGAGAAATAAAGTACTTCTCTTTCCCTGGAGAGTTGTTAATGAGAATGCTTCAGATGCTTGTTCTGCCCTTACTGATCTCCAGTCTAATTACAGGTACCCTACAAAATCTACACATCAAGTCATAAGTACAGGTGTATCTGCAGACAAGGGATTTCATAACAATTTTCTCTTGTATTCACAAAGGATTATGTCTGTTTCACCTTTTTAGTGGACACTAATGTATTGTGATGTTATTTAAAATGTATGTGATCACAGTGGTCAACGGTCTGATAAAAAAAAAAAAAAAATGGATATGGACTAAGTAAAAGTTACACTCTTTGGAAATAATTTGCACACTTAAAGATTCAGAGTAAAAGATTAACCTCCTGAGGCCCAGCAATGCATTTTGTCCTCTGTAGGGGAGAAGAGTTTCACAGCAGATGTATTAAAAATACTGTGCACTGTAAAAGATATTCCAAAAAAAAAAAAAACGTTTTGAAACATGCTGTTTCCAATCAATTTAATTATTTAATATAAAAAAAAATAAATAAATAAGATTTTTATTTACCGGGATTCAGGAGGTTAGGATAACTACAAAAACTGACTGTTTAGTGTATGATCATGTGAAAGTAGGAATCACTGTGTTTCTGTTAACTTAGAGTTAGATGTTTACAGAGTCCACCATCACCATGTCTTTAGCTCCAGATTTATTTTGTCTCCTCCTTTATTCCTATTTTATAGTGAGTCCAAGTAAGTTCAGGTGCATCATTATTGTATATTGTGTTTCAGTGTAGACCAGACATTATATATTTTAAAATTGAACTGAACAGACCAAACCAAACGCTGGCTTTAATGAGGTCTTTTTATGGCCACCCTATGTGACAGTTAAATCATACTTAGCTGCTGGCAATCTGTAGTTTCATCACTTGATGTCACTAAATTACACATCAATCCTTTAAATGACTGGTGTTTAAAAGAATTCAGTGAAGAAGACAGTGCCCTGAAATGTAGCAGCTGTGTAGCAGCTTGTCATGGTCATATAGGAGGTGATGGGTGTGTGTTTTTAGTTTGGTTTTCATATAGAACTCACACTATGGGGATTGTAAAGATATTCTGAGGTATGAAAATACTTGTTGCATGGCTATGTAAAAGAACTCGCTGCCTGGTAACCTCACACATCTTCTCTACTTGTACTTGTATCTAAACTCTTTGGCTGGATTCATTCTTGACACACAGTTCAGTTTTTCTACCACCTACTGCCCACTTCCATTTTTCAATGAAGTCCAAGGCAGCTTAATCATTACACAGCATTCATTGTTCTCTTACATGTATAATAATTAAAAAAAAAAAAAAAAAAAGTGAAGTCAAGACTGGAGGATGTGGTTCACAGGGAGGTCAGCCTCAGATCCAGTAACCGTTGAGGAGATATGAAGAGATTCCAATTGTTTGAGTAACAGGGAAAACTTGCTTCAATTAAATCCAGCATTTCATCTCTGTGGCCTCCAGCTGCTCCAGATCTACTCTTAAAGAGAAATGTGTTACAGCTATATGATAATAAACCCAAGAAGCACTTCACCACACAAACTGTTATTCACACAGTTTCAGTAGTTATATGAAGCCTGTGCTACTTTGGTTGAATTCTAACTACATTTTCTCCCTCTGGTGTTCAGGGATGGCTGCTCTGGACAGTAAAGCCTCAGGAAAGATGGGCATGAGAGCTGTGATTTACTACATGACCACGACCTTTATCGCTGTGTTCATCGGTATCATAATCGTCCTCATCATTCACCCAGGAAAAGGATCGAAAGATGAGTTCGGAAAGCAACAGGCAATAGAGCAAGTCAGTCCTGCTGATGCCTTCTTAGATCTGATCAGGTAGCGCACATACAAGTGAGATTTGTGTGTTAATTTAAGCCATACAGACCCAAACATCCACCGACAACCTAAACCATCCACTGATGTAACTGTTTAAAACCTGTTGATCCATTAATCCTATCAATCCATGTAAGTAATTGGTGGCAAATACAGTTTATCATCTGTTCATATTCATCAGATATGTTTTTATATGTTATATATGTTTATATGTTTGTATTTATGACTCATTTGGATGTTCAGAGGCTCCGTAGTTACTGTGAATATATCATCTTCTACAGCTTTGATTTACCAGTAAAACCCACAGAGTTGGATAAATGACAGTGGATGGACACACTGGGTTTATGTTCCATTAATGAGAGATTTTTTTTTTAAAGGCACTTTTTCTTCCATTTCCTCTGTTTTTGACAGAAAAAAACCCCTCAACTTTAATATAATCTTTTTATGAACATCTACACAATCAGTCAATTAAATATAAGACAACACAAAATGTTTACCAAAACATGCAAAACACAGAAGATATTATTTAAAAAAAAAAAAAAAAGGTGATAAATCACTTCAGAAAGGTTAAATATAGAGAGGAAAAAAATCATTTAAGAACTGATACAAAAGTAGCTCTGGGTCTTTATGGGTTATGGCAGAGATGTTCACACAGTAGGGAGTTGTCTCATTAAATTGATGATTTCAACCAAGATGTATCTGGTTCTGCATTTCAGAAACATGTTTCCTCCAAACTTGGTCCAAGCGTGCACCCAGCAGGTGAGTTTAGTGGTCACATAAGATTATTTTAACAAAAAAAACCAAAAAACTGTGTGTAATATAGAACTCAGATGAATATACTCAGCAATTAAATTCCAATCTGGCTACTCTGACTGCAATATAAATCAAGAGAAATAATAGATTTTTGAGAGGGATGATGATCAACTAAATGAACCCTGATGTCAATTAAAGGAAAAACCTAAAAGTGCGTGAGTTAATCAGCACCAATCTGATTATAACCCTGAGTTGAACCCAATGTTTAGTTTTATTCCTTTTACACCCTTTAAGAGCAGATCATGAGGTACCTATAGAACAGTGTAAATTAACATAGCATTGTGTCTGGAGGTTGAAATGATGTGTTTCTACTCATTTAACTTCAACCCTCTTATCCTACAGTTCAAAACCAAATATGGAAAGCGAGTCGTCCATGTGACTGTCACAGTGAATGACACCCTCTTCAACTCCACCAATGGAACCCAGGAGGTCACGGAGATCACCCGGGAGGAAGTGATCCCAGTGCCGGGTCAGGTGAATGGTGTCAATGCCCTGGGGCTGGTGGTCTTTTCCATGTGCTTTGGTCTAATTATTGGTAACATGAAGGAGCAGGGCCAGCTCCTGAGGGATTTCTTTGACAGCCTCAATGAAGCTATCATGCGTCTAGTTGCCATCATCATGTGGTAAGATTTTAATCAAAGCTGCCCCGTATTTAACCACCCGTACATATCTTCAAAACCTTACTGACCTTCTTCTCTGCTCAGGTACGCTCCTATCGGAATACTGTTCCTAATTGCGGGAAAGATTGTGGAGATGGATGATCTAACGCAGATGGGTGGACAGCTGGGCATGTACACCATCACGGTTATCATTGGCTTACTGATCCACGCTGTTCTTATTCTTCCCACTCTGTATTTTGTAATCACTCGCCAGAATCCCTTTATTTTCATCGCTGGACTTTTGCAAGCTCTGGTAACAGCTCTGGGGACTTCATCTAGGTGAGCCTTTATCTCAGCAAATAAACCTTAAAAAAACACTCTGACACTTCAAGAAATATACTTAACTGTCTAATCCAGTGTTTGATGAGAATTTAATTTAATTTATTAAACATGGGATAGAAGCAGGGACAACATCAAGACAAATATGGCTCAAAAATCTATTCTACATTTATCTAACTTTGCATAGAAATAAATAAGAATGTAAAAATAAAGCTTCCCCTTTTCAGGTAGAGCTGCTAAAACATTGTGCGGTGCTTTTCAACCATGTATAAAAAGCCTCCAATCCACCAGTTGTCAAAATCAGATTTAAGGTTGTGTCTTTAAAACCTATTTTTCATCGTGTGGATTTCAGAAAGAAACAAGGGTTCCACTCAAACGTCATGGTTTCATCAGTAACTGTTTGACCCTTTGCACCTTTATGAAACATCTTATCTATGATATGTTTTATTGAACTGTCATGTCTATCCATTGAAAAATCAGCTTGGTGTATTTTATCATTAAAAGTGGAAGGATACCATCATACATGTTCTTTTAGGCAGGGCAGACTCTATTGTTGAGTTTAATGGGCATGAAACCAGATAACATACTGTCTGGTAGATAAAGAAACTTGTTTTCTCCATTTTGAGCCTACAATACAAAAAAAAAAAAAAAAATAGGGCTGTCAAAAGATTCATTTTCTTGATCGCAACTAATCTCAGAAATTTTATAGTTAATCGCAATTAATCTTGATTTACTTTGCATGTGTAAAATTGATATTTTGCAGTATGACCGTTCGAATCTAAAGTTAAACCCACAATGCAAAGTATTTCTGACCATTGTGTCTTAAATCGGAATAAAATGAAGACAGAGACAAAGGCAGAATTTACCTTTTCAGCTTTTTTATTTTCAAAAAGAGTGTAGAGAAAGGAAAACAGGTATTAAGAATGAATGACTGGCTACTTTGAGAAACTGTAAATAAATTAACACAAGAAAGCTTCTACTCAAGCTGCCTACGGATGTGTAGAAGGAACAAAAGACCAACAAACTCGAAATAGTGCATTTAATACAACCAGAGGAGCTGCATGTGGATGGTAGAAGTGCAGAAAATGCTGGCAAACTGATCGCGATTAAAAAATATTTGCGATCACAATTTACATTAATCTAATCGTGATTAACGAGTTAATATTCCCAGCCCTAAAAAAAAATAATAATAAATGTATTGATAACTCCATTCTAGTGTGATGTTAAAACATATTTCACAGTGTCGCGTTCTTTTTCCCAGCTCAGCGACTCTCCCTGTCACCTTTAAATGTCTGGAGGAGAACAACAGAATTGACAAGCGGATCACACGCTTCGTCTTGCCTGTTGGTGCTACCATCAACATGGATGGAACAGCACTGTATGAAGCGCTGGCAGCCATTTTTATCGCTCAGGTCAACAATATGGAGATGAACTTTGGTCAGATTATCACCATAAGGTAAGAAGTATTAAGTATTATTATCATTATTATTATCACAGATATTTTTAACTATGTGTTTCCTTGAATGAAAGTATCACAGCGACTGCAGCTAGTATCGGGGCTGCTGGCATCCCTCAGGCTGGTCTGGTTACCATGGTGATTGTCCTGACCTCTGTTGGACTTCCTACTGATGACATCACTCTCATCATTGCAGTTGACTGGTTCCTGTGAGTAATATATTTTATCCTTAATGTGAAATACTGTGTGGTATGCATTCTGTTAAGTGTTTTAACTGCAACTCATCTCCTCACATGAATCATCTTTTGTCATTTTAGAGGTCAAAAGCAGCCCTGTATCTACTACCACCTAGTGACACACTTATCCTGCCTCCCAGGAGTCTTGTTCTACATCTTCCCTTTTGTATCGAATATTTTTTGCATTGAGTTTTAACATAGAAACATAATTAGGTTTCCCAAATTAATCATTTCAATTAGAATACCCTTCCCAGAAATTACTCAGCTAACTGGGGTAATAGGAAGAAACCCTTCTCTGGTCCGAATACGAATGTCTGACATAGCCTTCCTTCATGGAGATGGACTTTTCTCACATTAAATACATGAATGTATTCAGTAGTGTTGAATAAGGCAGTTTCACTGAAAGCCAAGAGGTTTTTCCATCACAATTATTTGTTGTTAGTAAATTTGTTTTTATTCCAGAAATTCTGTTTCACATTGAAGGCTTATCTCATCAATTAGATAGAGTTCAAACTAGTTTTAGGGTTATCTAAACCTATGTAGTAGTCATATTTTGTCCTCCATAATGGTATACTGTATTATTGGAAATATCAATTAATCATATATCCAGTTTTCCATCATATAAAAGCAGACAAATGGTGACCACTAGACAAACCAACATGCATAATCCAACAGACAGAAGAATAGAAAATACTAATAATCTTTTTATAACTTTATAAACTGGCTTCTACAGTACATCTTAATAGTAGTATAACATTCATTTCCAGCAGCTATGTGACAATCTAATATTACAGCTGCCAAAAAGGTCTATCTGTGTCTGATTTTGTTCAGTTTTGCTTACATAATAAACTTTTTTTTTCATCCTTTCAGGTAAATTCAGAAGTCCAGTTATAGCAACAGTATTACAGACTGTATTAGATACAGTACAAAGCAAAATATGCAATTAACGTAGTAGTAAATAATCCATATAATAGAAAAACTTTATTATTTTGTCAGAGATCCTGTTGAGTTCATCTGATGAATTTAAGCTCCAACTTTCACTCCCTCATTTATGATCAAAGTTCGGCAAAGTTGACAAACTTTTTTGACTTGAAAGACAAACAAAAATCTGTCTGGAACTGCGAAAAACATTTAACCCCTTCTATGTTACCTCAAGACAGCTACTATGCAAAAGTATATTTATGATTATTGCTTCTTAAACATTACAATAACGCAGTGTATGGTGCATTCATGAAATTATACAACTAGAATAGATGCAATAGTTTCAACAAAAATGGTGCCAGCCCCTAATGTAGTATATCACACATTTGATATTTTTCATTTATAACTTATTAGGTTCTATATGTTTTTGGCAAAGCCACAAGAAACCATTCAAGAGCCACATCCAGACCCCTGCAGACTTTCAACACCTGCCTTTCTTATTTCATCTTCATATCATTATGGGTCAATAGACTGAGCACGTCCTCTAACTTTCACCCTTGTTTTCTTCTGGGTGCAGTGACCGTCTTCGTACCACTACCAACGTGTTAGGGGATTCAATCGGAGCTGGAATCGTGGAGTTCCTTTCTCGACACGAGCTTCGCACCAGAGACGTGGAGATGGGAAACTCTGTGCTGGAGGAGAAGGAGAGGAAGAAACCTTATAAGCTCATCTCTCAGGATAGTGATTTTGAAAATGACAAACGTGTGCACAGTGAATCAAATATGTAGTTTATTCCTCCAAAAACATACATACGTGTAATGTTTTTCCACAGTATAGGGGACGAGTTGTTTTAACACTGCAATATTAATACTTTTTTTTTTGTCATGTCTTAGAAATTATTACATTTTTTTCAATATCTATATGTGTCTGTCATGTAAATTGTAAAATTGTGGTTGAGTCCATTTTGTATATTTACAGTTTTAAATATTCTTTAAAATATTCATATTAGGTGAGTGAATGACCAATGACTAGAGTGAAAGAGGTGAAATAAACCACAGCTTTGAAGGTAGAAACAGGATGTAAAGTAGGAAGAGGAAATAGTGTTGGGAAGATATTACTGTGGCTATCTATAGATATTAATTAATCAGAGTTTTCCTTTTTCTGTCCAAGACATGCTTAACTTAAATAAAAATTACACTTTATAACAGATATTTCTATATGGTCCCAACATAATGTGTTTAATTTTGTGGTTATTATGGTTGTGTTTTTATGTAACTCACTGTCCCTTTAACCACATCCAGTATTAATATTCACATTATGACTATGTCTTTCTACCAGTGTTGCTCATGTATATTCGAGGCCTGTAAAAACTGTGTGTTAAATACAGTTCTGGAAAAAAAAAACATTAAGAGACCATTGACTTTACTATGTATAGGTATATGTTTGAGAAAAATGGACATTTGTGTTTATTCTAGATATTACTGATAACATTTCCACTAAATTCCAAACTAAAATATTGTCATTTGGTGCATTTGTAGAAAATGACAGCTGGTTAAATGTTTACAGACTCCAAAGAATGCAGAGAAACTTATTTCATGATTATTTTTCAATGATAAAACACTGATGCTGTAATTTAAGGACAGCTCAAAATTCAATATTTGTTGGAATAGCCCAGGTTTTTGTATGTTTTGGAGTTACCTACAGCATTATCCCTGTCGTTCATATTGCTGTTGGTGCTGTATGCCACTCCATGTGCAAATATGCAAGAAGCTCAACTTTAATGGATCGTAAGAAACACCTTCTTTCTGATCACACTCAGAGGTTTGCAGTGGGGTTCAGGTTTTAATTGTCCTACCAGAGCTTGTAAAAGTTTTTGATTTCACATTACATTAAACATTAAATTAGAACCTGAAGTGATGATAATGACAAGTTTTATGAAATTAGTTTTGAAATTAGTTTTGTGTTTCTTACACTCTTAGTGAAATAAACTGGAAAATTAATGCCCTGCTTTTTTATCCTTAATTATGAAACCAGGGTTTTTTTGACTTTGGTACATGAATTAGACACAACCCCTATTGCTTTTATGTTTGAAATCTAAATCATACCAGGACAGTCAAATGGTTGTTTCTGATCTGCAAAAAGTACGTGAACACAGGTAAACAAACCCTGTGTGTGGTTAGAATACAAGAGGCTGCAGCCCACACTGCAAAAATATGGATGTAATGTTTCTGTTTGCCTGTGGAGTCCTCAAATAGTTTGACATGTGTGCTGAAGGACATGTGAAATAAATGAATGTGTATATGTTGTGGAGACTAGACAGAGGTTCATCAACACATCTTATGCACAATCATTTAAAGCCTGAAATGTAGCTAAACAAATGTTATACTGTCAGTAACCCCCTGCTATAAAAGAGATCTGAATTTCAGTAAATGGAACATATTCAATACTATGTGAGTGTTTGTGAGATTTTTAGGACACTTTGGTGCATACTCTGATAATAAATATTGCCTCATTGTTATTTAGTTTTTTGTCAATTTTATTTACTCAGCTTTATTTTATTTTATTTTATTTTATTTTATTTTATTTTATTTTATTTTATTTTATTTTATTTTATTTTATTTTATTTGTGCGTTGTTTTGTTTTTAACGCACCCGGAGATGGCGACAAAGCATAGAGGACCGTGTGAAATCCATGAAGAAGAAGCAGCACCTACAGCTGGAACAGAGTCTCTTTTCTCCAGAACCCTATTTTTCCTCTCCACGAGTCCAGAACCATGTCGAAATCCTGTGACACACACCTGGGCCGGGCCCTGTGCATCATCACCGGGGCCTCCAGGGGCTTCGGCCGGGAAGTAGCCAAGCAGATCTCCCGGTTAGTGAGCCGTGGGTCGGTGCTGATCCTGGTGGCCCGGTCCGAGGACGACCTGCGGACTCTGCAGGCGGAGCTGAACGAGTCCAAGGCAGGTGAAGCCGGCCTGGTGGTCCGGTATGTGGTGGCGGATCTGGGTTTGAAGGATGGAGTTGAAAGCGTCGTAAAGGCTTCCAAAGAGGCGTCTACAGATGATGTGGAACACCTGATCCTGATCAACAACGCGGGTAAGAGGAGGCACTGATCCAGCTCAGCATTATGTAATACTATCAGCATAAGCCCAAATAATACATTTACACTTGACAATGTGATCACACTATTGTGCAATAATGTAACTACCCTGGCGGTCATTTGTAATAAATTATGATCAAATATTTGAAGTAGCAAAAAATAAATAGAAAAATAAAAATCGTATGTGTGTGTGTGTGTGTGTGTGTGTGTGTGTGTGTGTGTGTGTGTGTGTGTGTGTGTGTGTGTGTGTGTGTACATCA
>JAPSES010000081.1:14294349-14306962 GCA_029822895.1 Maxillicosta whitleyi | reverse complement strand
TGACAAAAACAGTGCTTTTAGGCATTCCATGTTTTCTTTTCTGTCTGTTTTAGTCACATGATACACACAGGAGTTAGTACTTGATTGAAAAACTATTGTTTTTGATGAGTTTTAATGATCCAATAAGCTTTTCCGTGACTGTATCAGACTTTGAAAAGATATAGTCTTATTATTAGGATCTAATTTTTGTTAGTTTAGGATCATTTTCAGACTAACTTCATTAATTATCCTGTATTGGATCTCTTCTCTGCTCTTCTTTAACAGGAAGTTGTACCATCCCAACAATGCCCAGCTGGGCATGGCCATCATGAAGGCAGGTGTCACCCAGTGGCATGCAGGGCAGATTGAGGCGGGCCATGGCATGATCTGCAAGGCATACGGCATCCTCTTGGTCACCCATGGACCCAACCACTCCATCACCAGAGACTTAGAGGTACATGGAGATGGGGTTACATTTAGTGTAGCACATCCAGTGACATCAGTGCTTGGAAAGAGTTTAATAGTGGTGTTTTGTCTGTGTTTGCAGACCATACGCTCGCAGACTGAACTGGAGTTGAAGATGTTCAAGCAGAATGAGACGGTTTACCAAACCATGAGGGAAGCAGCTCTGAAGCCTCAATCAAAGGCCTAAGAGCTCTTCAAACATCATCAGTCACCTCTGGTCATGGCACAAGTGGAATCCTCCTCTGATGTTCTGACTTTGTCTTAACTCTGACATGTATACCCAGTATAAAATGTCTGCTAAAGCACTGTACCCAGTCTGTCTGCTGAGTTCTTAAGTTAACTTAAAGTCTGATGATGCACTGTTAAAACCAACAATTGCAAATGTAACAGGTTGCTTGTACAGTATCTATAATAAAAGTGGAGATACAAAGTTTGTTTGTTGTGTTCAGAATAAATTTCAATTCATACAAAATTCCAAACCATATTCAGTAAAATTCCAAATTTAAATCCCTATTCCATTGTAATATTCCAAACTCAAAATCGAATTCATATTAAAACTACAATTCAAATGTAAAATTGAAATCCTTGCTACATTGCAACATTCCAAATTCAACTTTTAGGTTCAAAATTTAATTCGAAATCCAATTTTAAATCCAAATTTAGAATTCACATCCCTATTCCAATATTAATTACAAGCTGATGATCTTTTTAGCTGAAACGATGCACATAGAATGTTTGTTATCTCTTCTCCTGTAGGAAAGAACAATGAGGACAAAGGTTATGTGAGTGTGTGACGGCAGAAACTAAACTACGTCAATTCGTCCTTGTTTCCTTTAATACTAACCAGACTCCAAAGGTTCTTGTGGCATCTGCAAAATTAAAACCACTGAGCTAAGACAGTTAAAACAGGAGAACACGTTTATTTGAAGTTCATCCTGTATCAATAGAGAATCCTATTAAATAGGGCAGTAAGAATCCACATTGCACAAACACTTTCATTATAGAGAATAGTTAGAGAAAAAGGCAG
Organism: Maxillicosta whitleyi; assembly: GCA_029822895.1. Lineage (NCBI taxonomy): Eukaryota > Metazoa > Chordata > Actinopteri > Perciformes > Neosebastidae > Maxillicosta > Maxillicosta whitleyi. Next base: position 14,305,491 of record JAPSES010000081.1, on the reverse strand, counting down.
AATGAAAATCTAAAGCCAGAAACCTAAAGTGTACAAACAGTATCAAAAAGTTGAAAATAGAAGCTCTGTGCATGTTGATACAGTTTGTCATCACAGATCACAGTGAGCCCTGAGGAGCTGTGTGTCTACCAGTCCACTTCAGTGAGGGTTTATCTGCATAGAGGTCAAAGGTCACCCAATAACAGTGTCTCAGCTCACTCAAATAGTGTGCATTGTATTTCATGTTATGACAAAAAGACACTTTGTGATAACAGGTTTTTAGACTTTTCTTTTACATAATTACTTAAACTGCAGTCCCTTATTAAAATAACAATAAAAAAAGATATTCAAATTAATTTAAAATGAAATCAACAGCACAACAAAAAGGAGTCTGAATATTTTACAGGCCTAGATATTAACAATACATTACTGTACACTAGTGTTTTCCATTTGAGATGACACATAAAAATGATTGAACCCCAAATGAGATTTCACAGACTGAATTTGTACCAAATGTGAAATCAAACAATAAAGTGACAGCTGTCTTTAGTGTCTTCTCCTGAGTCTCTTCTTCCCTCTCATCTCATTGGATTACGCAGAGCTCGGTGCTGGACTGATTGTGCGTTTCTCCCGTTCCGTCAGTGTCTTTGTATTTGTCCGACACCGTGTCCTGCTCATATGACTGAGGCTCCAGGCTCTGCCTCAACTCCATCAGCAGCTCCTTTCCATCGCTGGATGGCAGGTTTCCTAGGTAGTACTGAGGGGCCAGCTCCACCAGCCTACAGAAGAAAATAGTCAGTTAAATGTACTTACATAGCACATTTTATACACCTTCAAAGTGCTTTAAAAAGCCTCACATTCACACACCAGTAGGCAGCACCTGCCAGAACCTACTGGGAGAAATTTAGGGTTCAGTGCCCAAGGACACCTCAACATTTGGATCCAGGATTTGAACTGCCAACCCTTTAGTCACATGACGACCTGCTCTACCAACTGAACCACTCAAACAACAACAAAGACGGAAACCTTTTACTACCGTCTTGGATGCTACATTATTTACTGAAGTTAAAATGAAGACATGTGTGGTGGCATGAAATCCACTGAAAAGGGAAATATTTCTTTTTTAATTTTTTTCATATTTGAAATTTGAGAATTACATATGTCTGTCCTCCCCTCTATTTCTCTCCTTTATCAGGATCATGTCTGACATAAGTGGGGCCTTTTTTGTCTGCTGAAACAGAAAACAGTCTCTATTAAAATCTCATTGTATTGATAAATGAAGCTGCATTGAATCCAAACAGCCTGGACATCAGAGATCTTAAACCTTCACAGTTACTCACATCTGCGGGTGGACTTCAGAGGCGATGCGGATGCAGTTATCACGGGAGATGGTGAATTCATGATAAAGGACCCAGTTGGGGGGGTTCGGGCACGGCTGGCGACATTGGTAGGATGAGAAGGGATGTAGGTGAGCCACATGGCGGTGAGTCAGCAGGAGGTAGTTACCTGAACCATCCACATCATGAGCCACCTGAGCAGGAAATAACAGCAGAAGAGATGTGGGCATTTAATTGGAAAAAGATGTTTTAAAGTTATTACACAATGAAAAGTGCAATAGACTTATGTATACTGGGTGATATCAGATATCACTTGTATATGTCTATAATGTAGTCATGAACATCAATAAGGTTACTCGTCAGTAAGTTTAGTAAATGTTTAATTGGATGAAGATCTTTCACAGGTAAAAGCCACTACATAAAAACTTCACCTGTTAACATTAGGCTATAAAGCTTATAAAGCAAAGTACTGGAGACGATACACACAGAAGAATGAAAATAATGAGGGACATATTTACAGTCAACTATGAGTCAGACTAGCATCATATTCAAAAGTTGTTGACAGATATTACTTTATGATGAAACAGTCCCTTAAAATTGCTTATGTACAAAAAATAGTATAATAATTTGTTAATTTGTTTTCATATTGATATGTACTTTTTACATTATTACATTATTATTACATTATAGCACTTGCAGATACAATGTGTATAGGAAATATACAGAACAATAGGTGTGACTGCTGACTGGGGTTAGTAAGGTTATTTTTTTGTTGTTGTTTTTTTTTGTTTTTTAAGTGCTTTCTCACAGGGTCAGGTAGAGTAAACCGACACACACACACACACACACACACACACACACACACACACACACACCAGAGGGTCTACCCCGGGTGTGGGCAGCTCAGACATCAGTGCAGTAAATAGTCTTTAAAGAGGAGAGTCTTTACATGCTTCTTGAAGGCTGAGAGAGATGATGCTAGTCTTGCTAGTACTTTATCATAACATAACAAACAGATATAAAAGCACTTGTAAAATAATCAAAATGATGTTCAATCCAGCCCCATTGTTCTACATAACAAGACACAGTTATCATATAATGTGTGGTAAAAATGGTGGATTCTACCAGTATGAATGTGTGCTATAACTGTGATTTAAAAACATCAACAAACAAACAAGGTGTTTACTTTGAGGAAGAAGCCTGAGATGAGGGCACGTTTAATATTTGTGCAGTTGTCTTGGCATCCGAATGCAGGTGGAGAGACAGGAAGCTCTATTCGCTGCATGACCTCCAGCAGCTCTGCCCTGATCACCACAGCCAATTGCAAGGCAGTGTGGCTTAGGAAGTTTGTCGTACACCAGGCCTCATCCTGATTATCTGCAAACATTAGACACAGCATTTTCAATATCAGCCACATATATCATTATATACATATAGGACTTTAATGATATTGTGTAGTGTTAAGTCTTCCATGAATTGTACATACGCTCGATGAAGGCCTTATAAATATTAATGAGAGTCATGTGGTCTCCCTCTGTGTGCATTAGAGGTCGCCACTGGTTGACTGCAGCCTCTTCTCTGCAGGGATCTACTGTGATGAAGCAGGAGGGAGCTGAGGAAGACAAAGATCCAAACAACAGACCATTACGAACCAACCGGTCAACTCCAAGTGTCTGCACACGTTAGAGTGCCGAACAGATACCTGTGAGCATGGCGGCAATGGTGAGTAGCTCATCAACACAGTCATACTCGCAGGCAGCAATGAGAGCTTTAGCCAAGGACGGCTCCAGGGGGAGCTCTGACATTATGATGCCAACCTCAGACAGGTTACCATCATCATCCAGGGCTGCCAGGTAGTCCAGGTCCTCCAGAGCCTGCATTAGAGCCTCTGGGGCTGGAGACAAGGATAAACAAACATAGACATCAAGGGGCTGACAGTGTTGCCTTTGGTTACAAAATGCTGTTTAGCACAGATAATGCTGATACAGTAACACAGCAAAGACGACAAAGATAGAACTCTAATTCAATGAAGTACAATAAAAGTCTCGACAGCTTAACGGTGCTTTGAGAACCTCTGTAAATACTCATCACCCACAAAAATTCACTGACAATTAACCAGTGAAGGCAGAAAAATTACATAACATACATAAAAAAGACCTGGAGTCAAGTTTGCAACATCATGGTATGTTGTCAGTAACTCAACTCACCTGTCAGGCCTCAGAAAACAAACACTCATCATGGATTTGAAAAAGACAATGTGCAGTGGTCACGTTAAAGTCCAGGGTTTTGTTGACCCATCCACCCACCCCATCCTCCTCCCTTTGTGGACTTTGTTGTTCTATACGTTTTGAAGTATTTACTGAAACTAATCTGTGAGCTGTTTGCACAGTCGCTCTATGGGCTTGTTTTTTTCTTTTTTTAACTTGTAACATTTGCATATCTGCAGAGCAAACTCACAGGTCTTAAGAACAATAAGTAAACAACAGGTAAAACTCTAAAAACACTAAAAGTAAACATCCAGTGTAACAGCATTTCCTCACACATTTTGAACAAGTCTGTATAGTGTCTTCCTCTCTACAGTCAGTGCATGACATCCTTAATATTGAAATAATTCTCCACACCTTTGCAAAATGTTTCATGCGTTCAGGTAATTATTGTTTTGCTATTAGTGAGCACAGAATATACAAACAAACATTTCAAAAGACCCTCACAGGTATTTAAAAATGTACCTGGTCTGTCCAGAAACTTGCACTGGCCCATGTCAGCAATGTCAAGCCTCTTGAGCAACAGCACCAAGTGGCTGAGGTTTTCCTCCATCACCCCTGGACAGTGAGCATCCCCCATCTCTTCTTCATACAGAGATTTGGGGTAAAGACGGAGACAGAGCCCTAAAATCAACAAGGACACAGCACTCATGACAATGTCAAACACCACAAACTAGTAGATATTATCGAGGGTTCCAATAATGCAACACAACAAACAGATCTTCTGAATGAAACTCAACATTGTTTGAGGATGTTTGAAATAAAAACTCTACCAGAGACAAACTTTAGTGACATTCATGGAATTAGATATTTCTGCCATAAGTGTTACGTTCATTGACAATTTTGATGCTAAAAATGAATGTTAGCATTTACTTACAGATCAGAAAGCTACTTTGTTTGCTTTCTTGAATATTATAAACATGCAAAATACAGTGAATTACAATAACAGCTTATCTTTGGTCATCAGGCTGACTCAAACAGCTGTATTGACCTACCTGGCAGGCGGCTGTTTACCCTTTGAGTTCGCATGTCTGCCTGTTGTTTGCTGATTGTTCTCAAGACCTGTGAGTTTGCTCTGATTTGTGGATTGTAAACCTGTAATACAATATGAAAATGAGATTAGGTTGAATTTCTTTCTTTGTACTAGATTTAAACAACAGTCTGTTCTCACACATTAAAAACCTACTAGAACTGAATCCTGTATACTGAAAATCAGACAACCACTGGTTAGAGCTTCACACACAAACTCACAGTTTTGAGTTGAAGGCCTGTGTCTATGACGTATCGGATGCCTGGCAGTGAGAAGGAAGCCTCAGCCAAAGTATCAGCGAGAATAACTTTCCTCCTCACACCTGGACCGTCCACATTTTCAGAACTATTCTCCTTCAGTGCAGAGGCTTCTGGATCAGACTCATAGACCCGCTGTGTCTGCCCACCCAGACCACCATGGAGGGGGATGATCCTGAGAGGACCCAGCTGAGGACTCAGAGCTACACACTCCTTCTCCAGCAAGACGGCACACTCCTCTATCCGCTACACAAACAAGAAAATACAGAGTTTTAAGAAACTAACCAGACACACAATTCTGTTTTTGTTGGGAATAATTTTGGCCAGTGGGTGGCAGTAAAGGAAGTAGCAGAACCTAGGAAACCTCTAATATTATGGACCAAATAACCTGACCTATTGTTCAAGTTCTTATTTACAACAGGCAGTTTCAATCAGCAGGTATTCTGAGAATGTTATCACATAATATAGGTTCCAACTTTGAAACGGATGTTAAGTTTCCTCTGCCAAAACAAACATCTGACTTTCCACGATTTATTTGAGCTGACACATAGACATCTCCACAACTGTTTTGCCTGTGTTTGTGTTTACTATGCATGTGTGTATACTACACTGAAGACTGACCAGGACTGAGGACAGTTCAGTATCACCAACCCAACAAAACTTTGACAGACAAATGCAGAAAAACATGCAGCTCTGAAGCCTGGACCAACAGCATGTCAATAAACAGAAGGTGTGGTGATGTTAACATAAAGGAGACTTAATATGAAGGAGTGCGATATGAGTCAACAATTTATGTGTGGGTTGTGTAAAGAGCAAAAGAGGGAGAGAAAGAGAGAGAGAGAATGACAGAATGAGAAAGAAAGAAAGAGAGAGAGAGAGAGAGAGAGAGAGAGAGAGAGTGTTTAAAACAAGGACACCAGACACCTGTAATGCACCAGAGGTGTCTCAGATGTAGGTGTCCTTATTTCACTTCTTTACAAGACAAAGATGGTGAAACTCTACAGTACTCCAAAGAATAAACATTATTTTATCCTTTGTAGAAATGCAGTTTCACTTTATACCAGTTTAACAAGTATTTATAATAAGTGGTTCTTAAAACAGATTGAGTTACTAGCATAAAATGGAAAGCCTTCTTAATAATCCATTTCCAGTTACAATAATTACTTTAATGACTGTTTTCCTGTTACACCTGCTAAGAACATTTTTGTATTTTTTCTTGACTCCATTCATGATTCTACTATTATTTGTTTATTTATTGAGTGTGTGGCTGTTCATTAATCATTAAGTTTGTACCTGTGCACTAGCCAAAAACACCATCACATCTCCTTCCTCTCCCCTTCGGTGCAGATCCAGCACCATGTGACAGGCTGCAGTCACTGGTTCCCTCCCAGGTGAAAGCTCCCGATACAGCGTTTCCACCGTGGTCAACCCTGCAGCCTTCCTGTCTACCTCCAACTCGCCCCCCTCCTCCTGGTTTCTGGTGGGACAGTCGGTAAGCAAGCTGTCCAAAGAAAGGTGAGGGACCGAGGGTCCGAGAAAGGAGGCAAGACAAGGCGCCAAAGTTGGGTGAGTGAGGAGAACCACCCTAAAGTTGTCTGGCCTCTGGCGGCAGACGTCACACAGCAGTCCCAGTAGAACATCTGTGGGTACAGTACGCTCCTGAAGCTCATCCAAGACCACTACCCCATACTGACGGAGGAGAGGGTCAGACATCATTTCTTCCAGCAGCAGAGTGTCACTGACAAACCTAGGAGGAGTGAAAAAATAGCACAGATGAGAAAAGCATTAAAGAACAAAGTGTTTCTATACAAGTATTTATCAAGTGGAAATATCCTGCAGGACAGGATAAAGAGATCTAATTTCAGTGAATTCAACATCTCACACAATTTTAGTGATGATAAACTGCCCAGAACTAAAGAGAACAAAAGAGTGAAGGTGTGGTTGTGAGCCCGAGAGACACCATGTCATACAAAACTATTGACCCATGGATACGGCCTACTTTATCCCTGGGAGGAGATGAATACACATGATACATCTAAGACAGGTTCAACAAGCTTAATAGTCAGTGTACACATGGGATAAGAAGGATAAGGATCAAAAATAATTATGGTACATGAGTAAATTAACATATGAGTATGGATAGAAGATTCCTTCAATGTATCCTTTAAAATGTCATTATTCAGTGTTAATGTTCCACATGGTCCAACCTGAGCAGCGTATCTGGTGTACAGCTGTCATCATGAGACACCCTGTAGCCCACCTCCAGACCCAGGCTGAGGTCCATCTCATCAGCCACTCGCAGGGCCAGACTCACTGCCGCCACAGAATAGGGCTGAGAACAACACACCAGGCCCTGGGAAAACTCATAGGACAAAGCATACTCCACACACCACTGTGGCACCTGGAGGGACAAGAGGAAGAAGAAGGAGTTAGCAGGAGGAGAAATGAGTAATTTAAGACATTAGAGATAGTACAGAAGTACTGCTGGTCTGTTTCTGTTTTTCTAAATTTGCCGTTATGTTCACAAATTAGTAAGTAACAGTTAATGCACCATAAAATGAAAATGTTGAGAATTAAGTTTTTAAGAACCAATTTTTAATTTACAGCTAATCTACATAATATTAATTCATGATGTTTCAGTTACGTATGAAATGAGACAAACCAAAACAGGAAGAATCCATAGATTCAAGAATGTGAACTAGTGATGTATGTTAGAAATACAGGTTGTACCTGGTTATAAACATGTGGTTTCAAAGACCTGTGTGCATCTACAAATAATTGACATTACATTTCAGGACCTGCTGCTATTATTGAACTGTGGGTGAGTGTAAAGATAGGAAACATTATTGACATTATAAGCAGCCGACACAGGATGCAAAGGTCAAAGCGACAGCTGTGATAAGCATGTTTCAACAGACAGATAAAGAAATCAAAGACAAAAAAATTACTTTAGGATAGATGTCAGATTAGATATTTTTCATTGCATAGAAAGAGACTGTAGAAGAAAGTGGAGCCCAGCATTAGCTGATGAAATGAATGTTCAGGTTACAGCAGAGCTATGTAATTCTGTCAGAGTGCTTTAGTGTTGTCATTCATTTGCCTGAGGTGGGCAAAGTTGAAGAGCAGGTATAAGGATGTAATCACAAGAAAAAGCAGGAGGAGGTACCACCACACTGAGAGTGTAGCACACAGTGCATTACAGCTGCTTGGTATGTTATTGCACGAGTACCTTAAACTTCAGTATGTAGCTTTAAAACATTTTACCAGCAACTTGTTGACACCGATAGGTTGAAACTATCACTGTCAGTATCCACAGAACTTGGCTTTGACAGCTTCTATCAGGCCTCAACTAGAATTACTGATGTTGAGGGACAGTATTGGCACATAAAATTACAGAAAGATCTGACCATAAATTTAATACTAAGTAAATCCAAATTTATTAAATTTACTCATGTTCTTATTTATTATGAATTTAGTGTTAGGGTTAGCATTACATTAGTCATATTTTTGATCAAAATAGGATACCTACATGCAATGAATCAGCAGTGTTACAAGAGTAAAGATGTGCAATTAGTTATCACAATTTGTCCAAAAAATATGACTTTAACGATAACGATGTGTGTATGCAATTTCATAGTGATACAGGTCAAGTAATTGACTGAGGGCTTTTTCCAGGTAGAATCTATATTTGATCATCCTTTAAAAATACAATTGGCTTTATTAACAACCCTGCCAAATTTGGATGTTTAATTATAAAATTTGATACCTGAATAATGAAAAGTAGAACGATTCCAAAATGCTTAGGGTGTGATCACTGATGGTGCTGAAACCACCGCTGTCCTCTCTCTGTTGTCAAATACCACAAGGACCTGAAAAAACTCCCATCTACCAACTCTACTGGATGTGTGTACATGTTTGATCCAGTAGAACAGAATCCAATTCAAACTCTGAGGACACTGACCTCAAACCTCTCAGTCTGTAACAGATTGTTCACTCTTTTTAGTTAGCAACATGCACTATTGACTAGCATAACCTATCCAAAGAAAGTCAATAATCAATACACAACACACAACTGTAGAGTTAAAAACATTCTGTCACTTTACAAGGAGGATTTTTTTTGGTAGTACAACCACATTTCACACTAGCTGCAACTCTCTGCACCTCTAAATTAAAAATACTATATTTTTATGACTTATTTAGCTGGAGGAATTCTCAGTCAAGCAGAAAAACTGTTTCTACTTTTTATTGTGCATCATGCTAAATACAACTCAAAAATAATTAACAATTCAGAACTACATATTTAAACGTAGACTCAAACAAATATCTGTATCTCTTTTGCAAAAGCTTTAATGCTAAGAACATTTTACTAGACTAATTAATTTGTTTAAAAAATGTAATTCAATAATGGACCTATAACAACAAGTATTTTTGATAATATTAATTTGTGAGCAGTATATTCTTCGTGTACAAAAATACCTGGGTGCTTTTTCCAGATCCACTGGGCGCACTGAGGAGCACTATATTGTGGTTCTCCAGGTTCTCCAGGAGACTCTGCCTAAGCGTCCATATGGGGAACGTCTGCCTCTCCTCCAGCAGGGCATAGTATCGTGAAGAAAAAGGCAAACCATCATACGGGTTTACTTCAAGGTCTCCCAGCCCTTCCTCTCCTCGTCCTCCATCCCCTTCGTCGTCTAAATCCCCAGACAAGAGGGAGGAGACAGACAGAGAGTCCAGGGCCTTGCCATAGACACCGGGTTTAGCTGATGGTGATGACATCATCAGCAGGGGACAGGAATGAGGAAGGAGTCGGGGGCTGGCAAACAGTGACGACTGATTATCTGCAATGATAGGAGAGTGGTGGTCACATGTATAGAAGAGATAACACATTTTGTTTCTGTGCACAGTGAACATGTTTCCTGCATAAGTGACTCGAAGTTCTGAGTGCGGTACAGTTAAGGACGCACATAGAGCGAGGAACAGAGAAATGTCACATCTAAAGAAGCCACAATACTTTCTGTTGTTTAACCTTCAATTGGCTGTTTACAAATGTCTGTAGCATGTTTGGCATGTAATGTATTGTGGAATGCTTGTCTCCACCCAGATGCCACTGACTGGGTCTGACAGCTGCAACAGATAGGCTGCCTACACAACCTATCTGTGGAGAGCAAAGCACCTTACTGGTTTTCTAGTCCACTATAAATTAAATGTTGCTATTTTGTGAGTGTAGCTCATTGATTAGAATTGCTCACAATAGCTTTATAGATGCAAATATAGCAAAGGAAGAGCTCCATATCTGTACATCAAAACAACTGAGCAGAGAGTGAGTGAACAGATGTGCCTGAGGGGTCACACATGCTGAGACCTGAGATGGAGGCTTAACCTGCAGAGACTCTCAGACTGCATGACAAATTTATTTCTGATGACTTTTGGCTCTGGCTATGCACATTTAAATTTTGTTGCCTCAACTAGCTGCAGGGAGCTTGAATATACATAATGCCCTAACAATAAAAATGATACAATGGGAAATTTATGGAACTACGCACTGTAAATGAGTCTGTAAAAATTTTTTTTAGGGAGGACTTGGGTATATTTTGCTTCACAGAGCTCATGTACATGGCTATGTTTCTGCCTGAGTACTGTATATGTTAAGTCTGTAAAGTGTTTAAAAAAACAAAAACAAAAAAAAACTCTGCATCCATTCCTTGGTTGGTCAGTTTTATTTATTTATTTATTTTTTTACTATTATTATTTTGGTTTGGGTAGAGGTCACATGTTAAAGATGACACCACAACTAATTGACTATTCCACTTAATTAACTAATTAAATTATTCAACTAATTAAATGACACATATTCTTTAGTACGTATACTGAATTCATTAAGTTAATCATGTGTTTACTTTTAATGAGTCATAAAATCAATAGTAGAACTTCCTCTGGAGACCTTCTTATTCATGTTCAACAAAAAAATCACAATGCATCCTGGTTATTAATGTTTCTTGTGAATAAGCTTTTCTTGTCTTTGCCTACTTTTTAAAAATGAATATTGGCAGCCTTACAACTTCTTCTATTTTTATAGCTGCCATTTATTGATATTGTACATTTAGTAATCTATTTAGGAATTATGTTTTGTCTTGAGTTCATATACACAGAAAAAAAATAATTCAAACCATGAACAGCCCATAATGCTGACAATAATAGTAATAATAATAATAATGACATTAATTTTCTGTCCCTATCACCCAGCCCTAAAGCAAGGTAACACTTGGTTATTGTGA
>JAPSES010000081.1:14264230-14284217 GCA_029822895.1 Maxillicosta whitleyi | reverse complement strand
CCCAAATCCCTTCCCCTAGAAATGCACAAAGCAAACAGGATCGAAATAAATACACACTAAAAAGAAAAGCACGTGGATGCCATCAGTAACAGTCCCTCAAAATGATCACCTCCATTTCTGCTCAGGATCAAGAAGATCTCAGATGTTTGTTCAGGTCTTAGCATCATCACTGCTCTTTCAAACAGAATAAACCCATAAGGACATTTACATGTAGCTTATGCATGAAGTGATATTACTTCTAGAGAATTTGGTAAAAGGCATGGAGCATGGCAATGATATTTGACTCAAGGTTAACAAACTGAAATAAAGAAAAAAAAACCATTTAGATTCATTTTGTATTCGTGCAAAATTGGTTCTTCTCACATGAAGAACAATTTCTATCAAATTTCTTAGCACCTGCTCAACCTACTAATGCAGAATTTCCTTTTGCTTTGTCTAATTTACACACATTTCTGTACGTAAAGCCTCATGTGGATTTAACAGAACTCAAAGGGCTACAAATTATGAACCATACATTGATTTCATATACTCACACACATGTAGATACTGTATTATAAACTGGATGTGTAGTTATAAATGTTCCAATTCATTCCTTTTTGTTGGAATATGTGGGTTTCTGGGAAATTTTTTAAATTAAACCAGCCACAATAATGTGTTTGAACTAAGAATCTTAAATGCTTTACGGTTAGTGTTAGATGAGGACCAGCTCCTGAGACTACATTTGGTCACTGAAACCAAACTGTTGTTTTGTCAGATGTCATTAAAACATGACAACTGCAGACAGATTAATGGAGGAATGACTCAAACACCACCATATGCTTCACAGATCAAGTGAATGTTGTTATAGCATAAAATGTAGTAAACTGTGCACAATTTAAAGGAATATCCTGCTTGGATGTAATGAAAGAGCACTTCAGATGTTAAAACCTCATGAACAAATTTATGTCATTACAAAGTCTACATTAAAGTAAACAGAGCTTCATTACAAAGAACCTTCATCCATAGTATAAATACTATATCTCAATAGTGTGTTTTACTGTTGAGATCAAGTAAGATTTGATCATAAGGACACACTTGGTGGCAGAAAAATAAGTGCTGTAAAAGTTTTACTGCCCCATGTAATTTATAAGTGTTAATAATTGTTCTTTTTAACACAGATTCCAGAAATACTTGAGTTTTCCTAGAAGTGAAGTTTATTCCCATCCTGAACATATGAAGGGTCATTATGTAAAATCACAATGAGTAATAATAACGACCTCTTAAACAACAATTACAATTTCACCAATCCTGGGGAAGCTTTAGATGAAAAATATCTCCATAGAATGTCTTCAAATGTAAATGCAATATATGATTCACATGATTAACATGGTGTATTTTCAACCTTTTGACATTTTCTGGAATTAAAGGCATGGGGCTGGGTCGGAACCAGTGATAGCAATTAGAAACATTTACATTCAAAATAGACAACAGGCATGATTCTGTGTATGACTTGCCACATATTGTTTGTGTGTTACATATTATGTGCACAACAGAAGATGGGAAACTTTCTGGCATTTTCTGTCTAGGTGTTTCACTCTGAGCACTATCAGGCTTAACCAACAGTTTACCTGCAGCCTGGTTAGAAAATTGACAGAGTAAAAAAAAAACAAAAAAAACCCCACTTTTTAGTTACTGCCAAGTTAATAATTAAAAAAAAAAAAAAAAAAAAAGTAGGTTGAAAGATTTTCCATGTTTATCCTGAAGTTAGTGTCTTACTACAAGTCAATAATACCGCTGGCTAAACAATATTGACAGAGTTTACTAGATGCATCTTAACACTGTATGATGTTTCACTCCAAAAACAACAAAAAATGTTTCTTTTTTCAGTTTTATGATTTCACCATAACATATGTGTCAGTCCCCTATCCTATTCTAACTTGACATTAACCTTCTACTTTTATTTTCATAATATCCGATGTGGAAGCCTGTTTTTATCTGACATTTTAAGGTCTGCCAGACATTGGCAGACATTTATTTTCATGCTCCAACAAGGAAACCCTGAATATGTGGCATTGGGCAGTTATCAAGTGTTTTTCTTTTTCAGGTCAGAATTAAACGTGTGCATAACAGAAATACGTAGACCACCAGAGAACGATACTGTTATTGTCTTTAGGCAAAGTTTTTCTTGGGTGTCCATTGTGCGCCTTAAATTTAATACAACTTAAAAATAATGCAGAATTTCCAGTCTAAGTTGTGATGCATGAGCCCTACATTATCAGCTAAGAATGCAGAGACACACACACCACATTTACTATGTTGTATAAAGTATTTTACCAACCTTGGGGGTACATTAAAAACCCCAGTTGGAAACAAGCTGTGCAAACAATCTTCAGTGTGAAAACCACAAAAATATTCCATGCCCTTCTTTTAATACCATTGTGTTTACCCAAAGACAATAACTTTTTAAAGAATGACTACACATTTTAAGGCCCAATGTAGAAGAATTAATGCTTCTTAAAAAAAGTTACTGATATATTCAACAGGTCAGTCCTATCAATTCATATTTATTTTATCCAAAACAGAAAATGTGCTCAGAAATACCGTTTCCTGTTTCACATCATTAGTACACAGATAAGGCATACATGTTCCTCACATTAAAAAAAAGGTTCAACTTTTACAAATTAAAAACCCTTAAAGAACAAACATGCACTATTGCTCAAACCCATTAAATCTTTGCTTATTCTGACAACATACTGTACGTGGTCGCAGTGGGATTTTCGTTAAATTTATGGCTCCACTGTTAAATACGTTTAGTACATTTCATGACAAACGACCATCGGTAGTGTAGGATTAATGTGTAGCTTCCCGTCTCACAAATATTCAGCACAAATATCATTATTTGAATATAACAAGTCTCCATGGGAGAAATGGCTATGAGAGGACAAGCACGTACCAAAGTAGGCTTTTCTCAGAATGCGCCAAAAATCAAGTGGCAATCTCCTTCTCAGTCTTGGGAAGCAATCATTAGAGCATGTCCTTCAGGTTTCTGTGGAAGTCCCCACTGAGCAAACACATGTTGAGTTAAAAAGCAGTATGCTGGGTTTTCCCAACATCTGTCCAGGCTCTTCATTTATCCAGTTCCTCCATCAGACACATTTGACATGACAATGTTTTTTTTTGTTTTGTTTTGTTTTTTTCGTTTTATTTTTTATCTTCCACCTACCAAATCTGAGCGAACAGGTTAGGAGTTATCCTGCAGCTCTTTGGCCTTGGTCAATATGGTGTGGACATCTGAGATGGGGTAATCCTGACAGAAACAACAGGGCAAAAATATTACAAACACGTACACAATATAAATGTAGCACTACTGTCACTGTATGTCACTAAATCAGCTCACCTGCAATAGTCTCATATTCACTGTGAAGTCTCCTGCCAATAAGCTATCTCGGATAAGCCTGTCAAAAGAGGAAAAGAGGCAGAAAATGATGACCAACATAGCCGATATCTGTACCATGGAATAATGGAGAACAATTTGGAAAGCTCACATGAGCATGGCACAGCAGACCAGGATGAGGAAGTGGAAGCGGTCCTGGTCAGAGAACAGGGTGTCCCAGATTCGAATGACATCTGGCAGGAGGAACTCCTGAGATAACAACAGTGTCAGCCAGCGGAATGTGAAATACTGGGGTTTGATGTTCTGCTCTTCCTGTGCAGGGAAAATAAAAAGTGTTAACTTGATATCATACATATTAAATTCATCAGTATGTTCACTCATATATAATTTTAAGTACCGTAACAACATTTCACGGGGTTCCAATATAGTGATTAAGAGATTATAGTGTAAAAAAAAAAATTTATAATATCGGTCAATAAAGATTAAATTGGTCAATATTTCTGCAATTGACCTCTCATGGCTGCATGAGTAAGTACAACTCTGGTCAAGTGACATTAAAAAAAGGACACACGTCAGAAGTGGAAACAACAAACCACGTTGTTTTAGTGTTCCTTTTCACAATCACAATCTGTACCTACAGTACTGTCACAGTCTATATAATTGTTGCATTTGTTTTTAATTATTCGTGGTAATCTGTCTGCAAATTTTGATCTCACCAGCTTCAGATAGAGCTCCAGATCTTTGTCTTTGAGCATGGAGTACACACTCTCCATCTTGTAAGTGATGCCACACTGAGAGTCATCCAAACTCTTGATGAAGTTATCCCTGTTCTCCGACATCAGGTTGGTAAAACAGAAGAATGTATCTGCTTCAGCATGCTCTGAATAGAAACACAGCACAGGCCATCAGCAGCAGCAGCAGTTTGAGTATCTATTATATTTATATTTAAATCCTGAGAAGTGATATTTACATCTAATGCAGTGGAAGTTAATAATCTGATCTGAGTGCAGCTACCTTTCCACTGGCTGTTGGGGTCTGTTGCAAAAGTGTAGTAAATTGGCCCGACAATCTCATTCATGCCCTGTACATAAGCTATCCCAGGGTTCAGTTTGGCATAGATGAAGAGGATCCGCTCCACCACCTCCCAGTGTGCTTCACTCCCATTGGGCAACACCTCGTACTCATTGGATGGATACAGGTTCAAAGCCTTTCCAGGGGAGCTAACCTGAGAGAAAACATTCAGCATGCTGATTATTTGCTGCATTTCTTTATTTCTCATAAGTGAACAAAGTGGGACACTACACCACATGCTTGCTCAAAATATCTCAACAACAGACTGACATGAGATTCAAGTTAAAATATTGAAATATTATATCCTAGGCACACATTTTCTCAGCAAACACAGTGACTTACATTGGTGACTCCGCTACGGTTCCGGTTTACAGTTTGTGCTTTCAAAGTGGTCTGTTCCACTCGCCGACGCAGTGTCTCATAATCATTCTGTGGGTCCAGGATAAGTTGGCAAGGGTATTCTGTGGGACGCTGGAAGAACGCCATGTCTGGGTACAGCCGCCTGAAAATATGCAAAAATATTTTTTTATATTTTACATGGATTTTGTGTCTGTGTTTCTGTAATCTCACACTCATAAAAGGTTGGATCAACCTTTTTTCTTTTCTAATTTATGACTGTGGTCTGCTTATTATAATCTATATTCATTCTACAAGAACCGTTAGAAGAACCATACCTCACATCCTTGTCAATCTGTAGCAAAATCTCATTATCTTTGAAGTAGGTATTCCATCTGCTGTCTGGGTTTGGGTTTAGAGGCTAAAAAAAAACAACAAAAAAAACCCCATCAGATCAAACAAAAGACATTTTTTCAGATTAAAAAAAACAACATTTTTTTGTGAATTTACTGCAGTGGCCATACATAATTCCGTGGTGTAGTGGAACTGGCTCGACTTGACTCAACCAGATACTATTCCTGGAGACCGTATCAATTACAGGATACTACCGACTCTATAGTACCTGGACATGAATCATAGCAATGTAGCACAAAACTTCCTTCTCAGACAGTTGCTGATAAACTTGCTCGTTGCATGTTGTTCCGTCAAGCTCACACTGAATTTTTTCATCGGCCACCAAGAACAGACATGTCTGAACTCTCAACACCTCAACCGACCATGGTGTAATTTTGCAGGCTGCCATCATGTGGATTAACCTGCCGCTATAATTACTGTAAACTTCTGAATCTGTGGGGGGTTTTTTTTCTTTTAAATGGCAAGTCACACATTGATAATGCAATGACACAGAGACAACTCTGACCAATCTGTGGTCTGCAGTGTTTACATGTCACGTTTCAGCATCTCTTTCCTCATTTTGGAACCTCGATAGAGCAGACACCAAAAAATTTGTACTGGGTACAAGATTCCGAGTTGAGCCAGTACCATGTAGTGGAACCACAGTATTAGTGGATGGATAAACTATGATGTCAATGATTGGTTTTTCAGCTGTTTTAAAGTACAGTTGTTGTGATTTGGTAGTTGTCTGTGTTGTTGTTGTTTTTTTTTTCAAAGTAATTACTTAATGATCAGATACATCAGTACTGCCTGACAAACCTTTGAAATCTTGTTTGAGGAATATATTCACGAAGCAGAAGCAAGATGTCATAATGATCAATTGACAGCAATATCCCACGTGGAGTGATGATATTTGCAAGTAGCTCTATTAAGACTGCAATGAAACTTAACAATGCTGCAACCACTTCTTTACAGAAATTAAGAGTTTCCTCTTGGTGCATTTATTGCTTAATATTAACAGTGTCCAATACAGTTTGAGTTTTTACACTGGTTGCCTTGTTCTCAACACTGTCCCCCTGTATGTCTTTACTTGACACAGCGAGTCCCTTTATTGAATCAGGCCTCATTTTCATGCCAATCACCATTTAGAACATCTGAAGAAATTCGATTCAACTCACATGGTCCTCCAAAGTCACATCTTCTCTAGCGAGGCCCAAGTTGGCTTTGGCAATTCCAGGCTGGATGATCATTTCTTTTAGGAACTGTGAGTACACCTCCCTTTAACAGACAGAACAGGGTTTGTTACACTGCAAACAAATACTGGATACAAAATGTCTGTCTGTAACAACAAGCAGAAGAAAGAACATATCTATGGGATTTTATTTCTACTTTCTAACATATTATGATGCATCTTATTTTGTCTTCTTTACCAGGCTTGTGCGCTAGGAAAAGGAAATGAACCAGAGGATGGTCCAATTCATGATCGCTTGAATATTGATTCAGCTCAGTCCCATGCACCTTTACAACCTTTAAACACCTTTTTTGCACTCTAGGTTGGTCAATATTAGTAACAGGAGTGTACAAAAGATATATTAAAATGGTTATATCACATCCTATGAGTGACAAGAAAAAACAACTTGTATAACTGACACGCATTAGAAACAGGGACGGTGTTTCATAGCAGCACAGGGACAAGTTTTTTCAAACTGTAAATTGTGCACATCTTGGCCTCTGTAACATTAAAACATCTTTTTCTTTATTTTCTCTGTTACACAACTATATAATAAACATTGGCTAACACAGTTTTAATTATAGCCTAACTAAGAACTTATACAATAATTATTTACATGAGCACGTGAAAGTTGTTCAAACATATAAAAAATGTTATAGTAATAATTTTATATTTAATGAATAAAGCATTTTATAATGCACAAATAGTCTCCAAAGTCAGATGATATAAAGTTCAGCTGAGCTTTAGCAGCAATGGTACGACAAGTCTAAATACTGAAGATATCTTATCACAGTGAGCACGGTGTCTAAAAACAGAGGAAACAGAGCTAGTGGAAGTGTCTTCCCACACAGCCTCACCATGACAGAACACCATAATAAACAGCATCAGGTTCAGTGATTCACAGCTGAAATGGGGTCCTTTCTTTTTGCAGCGAGCTAACAACATTAGCTAACGTCATGAGCTGTGTATGCTGATTAACAGCAGCTGATTTTAAAAATGCTTAGTAACAGCAGAAAAAGATGCTATGGCGAAATCTCTGAATAAAAGTAAAGTATTCTCTCCATGGCTCTAAGCTGCGCTCTATTTACCTCTGCTTTTTGAGGAAAGACTCCCATAATGTCTGATCAAGAGGTAGGTAATTCAGAAGGATCTGAAACGAGGAAGAAACAATCTGGGTGAAAGACAAATCAGAACAAACGTGCAACACAACAGACACACTGAGCTGTGTTTCCATATTTAACATTTGAAGGACTTTAATTACAGGATAAATGTACAAAAATATGTTCTGTAGCTCCATCTTTTAATTAAGTCCTTTCAAGTATTCCTATGATATGATGTCAGTGCCCAGCTATTTCAAAATAGTGTGGTTTATGATTTGTAAAACCTCACAGAGGAAAAATCAAAGCACTATGGAGGGAGGAGGACTTACTTTCCAGCAAAGAGCTCGTATGCCTCCTTCAAATGGAATTCCTGAACAAATAAAAAAAAAAAAAGACACTCAAACAAAGCACAATAAAAACATTTGCATCATTGCCATTAGACCAAGTGTGTGACATTACCATTGAAGCACAGCTCCCGCAGTGTCTTCAAGTTTATATTTTCTTCACTTAAAGCTACTTTGAATTCTTGTATCCTAAAATAAGAATAAAGAACAGGTCAACACTATCACTACAAAACTAATTTAATATAGAATTATATAAAGCAAAGAAAATCAGAAAATACTCAACTTTGAGGGGCAGGAACCTATCAAAGTTTGGCATTTGAGTTTCATAAATAACTTGAAATATCTTTTTTTCAGCTCTTGTTACATTCCAAGGAAACTCCCACCTACATGCTTTGGGTCCTACACAAATGTAGCATTAAATGTGAATGTGTTATTTACCACAAAAACAATGAAAGCCTTTAAAAATGTCTATTTATTACACAAAAGTAAACTACAGCTCTTTGCTGGTGAGCTATTCTTGTGACATACTGTGTTATTTCTGGGTTGAATGTCTCACTTTATTCTGTGTTTTTTGTGCAGATGAAATCTTCCATCTGTCTGCTAGACTGCATGGACAAAAACACATTTATCTCTAACTCATGCAATGTTGTTGGCAATTAAGTTAATCCTTGAACACAAAAGATTAAAGAAAACACTTCTATTTTAGGCTTTTTAAGTCTAAATTCATCAACTAAAGGTCTTCATGTCACATGTCTGAATGTCTAAACAGGGTTTAGACTATACATCCAACATGTTAATAACTAACTATAAGCTCATGGGGTAACAGGGAGGATGTCTTCTCCAGCATGAAACTGAATGTTTTAAGCTACTGTAAAAATTCACAATGGCTGCAAAGATCGTCCATGTACTGGATATATCATCAGTTTTAGAATCAATGCTGAACATTTGTCGCAATTCTAACTTGTTCAGAAAGCCAATGGCCTGAGGGAAACGTTTGTTGTTAGCTATATTTAAAGTGACTTAAGGTTACCCGTCATGGTTCTTAAATAATAAAGCACTTATAGATTTATATAAATTATAGAAGCAAATATAGATATTTTAAAATGACTACCCTAGTACTTGTAATTAAATGTAGATGCAGTTAGAGAATTTAAAATATTATGTTATAGATCTGCTCTACTCTTTGATTTTAAATGATTTATGTGGAGCACCTACTGATAGATTATAGTTAATTAATTTTAATATCAAAACAAATCATTTTCTTTTACAACTATCTAATATTGTTTTTTTTTTTTTTAGCCTTCATAGTCATATGCATTTACACATAAAAACCGTATGATTGATATTGATAGTAAATGCTTCATGGATCCAAGAGTTCAGAAAATACAGACATGGAAATGGAAGGTCGAAATAACATTTTTAAGCGTAGAAAGGAAAACTGGATTTTAACCTGAAAAATTGATTATTTCATTATTTACACAGTAGGTCCAGTACGCTTAATCATGGGCGTATGAACTGGCTAATTCGTCATTAGTTAAAAGCTTAAATTGAAATAATTCCTTTTTTTCCATCCTTGCACTGACATAAACACAGTGTCAGCAGATAACAGCTAGCTAATGATAGCTAATTGTTAGCCAGTGAGGAAGTATGTGTCAGCTGATGTGCTAGCATACAGCTAGGCTAGCAACATTACAACGCTGAAGTTACTGCATTAGCATGTAAAACGCAAACCAAGCCTGATGCCATTCTGATATTTAAAAAATTACTCTTAAACCTGGTCAAATAATTTTATTCTCTTTTAAGTATATGCTTTGATACGCTCGCCTTAAATAGTTTTCTTGATTAGGTATTGCTAGCTGACCAGCTGCTGTTAGCCTATCACCTAAGTTTTTGCGGTTTGGTTGCTAGCTGCAACCATTAATGATGAACCACCAGTCTTTGTCGATTTGTCCACCCGGCATGGAAAAAAATAATGTTTCGCTCTGTCTCACCTGTTTCTGTACGCAGTAGACATGTCTGAGCAAGCAGCAGCGTATTCCTTTAACTGTATCCAAAAATGATTGAATTATTGGCCAGAGGGAAGTCCTTCTATCACTTCCGTCTTCACAACAACAAAGTGGGCAGACACCACGATGCTGTTTATCTCTCACGGAGCGATTACAAAAGGGGATTTTACCATCTGTGTCAGTCCACACTTACTAAAACACGACACTTTAGCTCACAAGCCTATAGCCGTTCTTTAATCTTTTGCATATGCATTTTTCCACTATTAAATAACATTAGTTATCATACACATTCTGACAGTGCCAGGACAGTTCAGAGAACTGTTATCAAAGTTATGATCAGAATTTTCAAAAAAACAAACAAACAAAAAAGACAATGTAAATGTGCGCATACTTAATAAATACACATTTTAAAGCCATTGTCACAACTGATGAACACATCTCCGTCAGTGTCCATCCCTCTGAGCACCACTAGAGGGCAGGAAAACTCCAAGTACAAATAGATGCTGTTGAACTAAAAACGAAGAAGGATCAGATGGCTGAGTTAACTTTGATTTGAATATAATATATCATTTGGTACAATAATATGACTGTGAATAATTTTTTGTCCAAATACACATATTTCATACTGATTTAACCTGCAAAGGCCCCTCCAATACACATAAATTCAGAAAAAGAATGACTTTATGGATGGGGGGGGGGGGGTCTAACCATCATTAGACTTCCACAAGGATACAATGTGCGTTCAGAACTGTAATTTTATGATTTATCAACAGAAATAAGCAGCTGCACAATAAGAAATAATAGTAATAGTATAAAATAAATAATGAAATAAAGTCACTGTTCTCTGCTACACAAACCTCTGATGTTTAACTTCTTTCCTACAAAAATTCAATGGTAGATGGGTTATTTTATAAGAAACAAGAGGAACCATGGCTTTTATGTCATGGTTTAACACTAAAGGTATAGATCGACTGAGTATTTTGGAAATATTTGACTAACTGTTATTAAGTTCTCCATACCGTGACATTGAATTTAATTAATAATCTTTGATGAATAATCTTTAACTGTACCTGTACTGATTGATATCTGTAGAACCACCTGGAGTTGTTAAATACTGTACCTGAATTTGCCAGCAGGTAAAAACGATACCTGTGCACCGTTCTCCTCTGTCATTTTGTTAAGTGATTGTCTTCACAAAAGGGAATTTAATTCTTATGCACATTTGCACTGTTTTACCCAATGACAGTTAGTGCTAAAACAAATGTGTTTGTTGTTTTGGCATTATTTATTTATTTCACAACCTATGGATATTTTCTCCTGATTTTCTGAACTCTTCTGTTTACCCTTTTGTCTTTTAGGTACTGGTCTGTATGTAAACTGCATCCAAAATAAAAGCTGTGGAAACGTTCAAGCTTGAGCCTCTAATAAAGACAATGAAGTCAAACATGCTTTTTGGGTTTCTGAGAATTTTCTCTGCATTAATGACAGACTGAGTAGACTATGATCTACTCCTATACACTGTTTGCACATAAATACAGCCCATCTTCAGGTTCTTTCTGGTGGAAAATTTGGAAATATATTGTAGAAATGTTTTTAAACCAATGTATAGATTTAACTTTTTTTTTTTTTTTTTTTTTTTTTTTTTTTAGCAAAAATGTTATATCAATGACATATGCAATATCTGTTCTTATGTTCAGATGAATTCACTGGTACTTATAACCTACTTCTAACGGTAAAATATTAGAAACACTGACTAAATTAAATAACAGAATCCACCCCACACTGCAACCTGAAAGCTACAAATAGGTGTCCAGGAGGAGGAGTGGGTGTAAGACACGAATAAATTAGGAGTAGTGGAGAAAAAGGAAGAATACGAAGAGGAGAAGGGAAAAGGAGGAGTAGTAGAGGTAAGAGGAGGAGTCTGTTTGTTGACATCGGACGAAAACGAAAATCAGATGAGTGAAGACTGGTGATAGAAACTCATCTTCTCGCCCTTATCAAGACACCTAACCTTGGCGAAAGCTAAGGTAGATAACCTCCTGATGGGGCATGTATTCAAACACCGCTGACCACTGTCTGTAGCCGGTGTTTTCACACAGAGTTGTTAGCTAACGTTAGCTCCTGCCAGCTAGGTGAGCTAACATCATAGCAGGGAAAGTCATCGTTAGCGGCAAGCTAATTTAGACGTTGGAATGCATTGTTGACACCGTTTAGGCAAGTTAAAGCTTAATTTAGAATAACAAGTGGTGCTCTTTGGAATTCTGAATTGTCGTGAGTGAGTAGGTTGACAGTTGTCCGTTTGTTTGTAGCTATCCATCGTTAGTGTTCTTAAATTACATTACACTGTCGGTAGCTAGCTAACCAGCTAAGTTAGTCAGTCTGTTGTCTCCCTCAGGAGTCATCGCTGTGTGGTTAACAAAAAAACTATTAACAGAGTCAACTACCCCTCCAGATTCAGTGTATCAGTAGAAGTCATTGAGTCCAATGTTAATACAGATTAATGCATTTTTTTCTAAATTTAAACCAAAGCTATACAAAGTAACACATAGTTGCTAACCAGCCACTGACATATCAGCTAACTTTGCTAAGTGTGCTTATCTTTGTAGAGCATCCAAAGACGTTGTCAAAAATTGGAATTTTAGTTTCGGTATATATTGATGTTGGGTATTTACAGTACGTTAATTATTTAATAGACACTGTGTTGGTTAAAGAGAACACAGGGTGATAGTGGGGTCCATTCAATGTGTGTGGTGTTTCACTTTTATTTACAACTCAGATTTATTTTGTGGCTGAATTATTTCTATGTTTATTTTCTTTATATTAACGATCCTAAGCTTATTACATGTTTACTACTAAATGTCATCCTGTTACATGTTATGCAAAAAGTGCAGTTAAGCTAAACCAGGTGTTAGGCAGCAATGTCTTCAAAGATAGTGGAAACATGAATAGTGTAGCATATTGTGACATTTCACAATGTCTTGTGAGATGAAGCACTTTCAGCAGCACCCTTAACCTTCTTATACCACTGTTTCCTAAGGTCACCTGCTCTGCCCTGTCATACATCTGAGCCGGACAACAAGAGGCGAACATGGCAGCCAAAGCAGGAGACAACCCTGACAGCCTCATGACTCTAGCAACAGTGTTTTGCCTGAGGAACCTCAGGAAGACCATGTGTTATCAGGGGTTCAGAAACAAACTCTGTCTGCGCTCAGACATCTTCCTTCCAAGTGAAATATGTGACAAGTTGGTCAACACGTATGTAACAGGATCATTTACATACTTTTAATTCACAAGTTGTTTCTCACTGCATTGCATATACAACCTCCAATTGATTCTATTTTTTGTTTGTTTTTTGAAATAGGTATATGGAGTTGGTCCACACAGATAGTAACTTTGAACCAGAGGAGAGCTTCTTCCAACTTTTCTCAGATCCTCGAAGCACCAGATTAACCAGGGTACAGCTGAGAGAAGATTTTGTACGTGACAGAGATTTGGAAGCTATTAGAAAACAGGTACGAGGCCATAATTACAGTTACACAATTTCAATGAATATCAAACATAGCAGTGCATTTTATTTTAGCTGCAGAGCACTGACAAAACATTTCTAAATTAATATTGGAAGTTGAGCAAATTGGAGTAAATTCTTTCATCTTTTTAAGTAATAAGTTTTTTTTTGTTGTTTTTTTTACACATCATTAGGTCACTTAATTACAACTTTATGCTTGGTAATTTAATAACATACATTGATAGTCGCTAAACTGTTAGACACATCAATACCGCAGACATTCTATATCAAATAGATAATGTTATCAAAATTTACTAGACATTAGGGATACTACAGGTAAGTCATGTGTTACAGCTTAACCTGTGTTTCCTATACCCCGTCAATTTCAACCCAGTCTTTATCATTTTATACATTGTATCTCAGGTGATTTACATTTATTTTCTTCTGCCAGGACCTGATCGAGCTCCACCTTACCTATTGCAACAGTCTGTCATCGCGCAGTTTGAAGACACTCACCAGCTTCCGAGAGACTTTGTTGTCTCTATGTCTCTTCAGCTGCAGCAACATCTTTTATAGAAAGGGCGGCGCCCCTCTGGCCTGTAATGAAGACACGGAAGATGATGAGGAGGAAAGCCCTGCTTCTAGGCAAGCCTTAGAGACAAACTTTAGCTTCCAGGGCTTTAACCGCCTCAGGTTGCTCAACCTGGGGGGTCTGTCTGATGAGGTGGATTGCGAGACCCTGCTCAAACCCCTGAAGTCACTCACATCATTAGATCTGTCTAATGTACAGTTGCTTGGAACAACATTTCTCACCCAGTGGAAAGACAGATTGGCCTCTCTTGTTCTCTACAATGTGGACCTGTCAGAGGAGCTGGTCAGTACTGTGGTGGAGCTTGTAAATCTCAGGTAAGGAAAAAGTGTTTACTTATTCTCCTACTTGTAGGGGAAGAAGAGTCATCATATGGTGTGCACCAACTGTATATAGGTTTCACAGTACTCCATATGGGAAATACCAAAATATGCAGGGCATTAGGCATTATCACATATGTTACTATAGAAATAGTCTAAACTACTATTCATATTGTATTTTTCCATCATATGTTTATCAGTGTTTAGCTATCAGAAGTAATTTAGCATTACATTAAATCTATGATCACCCTTAAGAATGGGACAATCTAGAAACTTAAATGATTCACTCTCATAAAGTCAAGTGTATCAGTCTGATAAATAATTAACTTATTGATCACAACCAAAATCGTGATAAATAGATGGTAAATGTTGAAGGATGCAGAGTTCTGCGGCACAGAAGTTGGCAACATTTACATATGTACAACATTAAAACAGACTTATTGAAAAATACAATAAAACATGCGTTTAAACAGTAAACAGGTGTAGAGCTCAGAGAGAGAGAGAGAGATTTGAGTTACTTCTGCCTGTAGGTCTAAGGTCAGTTTGTGTGGTGAAACTGCCAGGTTATATGAGAGATTAGTTGATTGTAAACAAAACTAACCTAAACCAAATAAATCAACCCACGTACATTGGCAAACATTAATGAGTCATATCTAGCGGTGGTTTGTTGTCACTGCCCAGTTAACCTTACCAAATCCCTGGAAGGACAGATGAAGCTTCTGGTGAGTTGCTTTAAATCCAGTAGTCCAGAGAGTTTCAGGCTTTGAAGGTTTTCATGCTGCTTAGTTAATTCTGTTCTGTGGCTCCTGTTGCCTCTGGGGCCAGCTGGCATATACTGTGTTTTGTAGCCACTAGCACAAAAACTACTCACATTACTGCACATTAATGTAAGATATTAGCAAAAATGAACATATTCACTTGTGGCATCCCTACATACTTAGCAATAAAATGTCAGTACACTCTTCTTATTTGTTAGTACTGGTAAGGGTGAGTTTGACTTCTTTTTATAAACCAGTACAAAAATCAGTGTTATGTGCCTGAGTGTATTTTTCACACCAGGAAATGGAAATCTAGTAGTTTTGCTGTTTTTGTTAAAGGTTCATTGTGTCATTTGTAGTTGTAGCTGCCAGTGAAGATGCAATGTGCAATCAGCCCACTTCATCAGTTTTCAATGCCTGTAATGTAATTAAATCTTCCCACATGTCCCTAAATCTTATACACTGAACCGTTAAAACTCACATATGATTCTAAAGACTACATAATATGCATGCTTGTCTGGTGAGACTTCAGAATATCATTTATGTGCTAAAATGCATGCAAGTTTCAAGTCTGACTAAGAGGAAATGACTATCAAATAATGTGATGAGCTTGGCAAAAAGACAAACATCCATATTTTTGACATCACATGAATATGGTCATGTTGATGTGGTCATGTGCCAGGACTGTTCAAGTGTCCTTTCCAGTTTTTTTGCACATGGAAAAAAATATGAAGGGCACAGAGGAAAATATGGCAGATGACTTGTAATAATACAGTTGTAGTTCCAGTGGATGAAAGCCATACACCAGTACAGCATCCTGTATCAGATAAATAACTGTGATTATGAGTTATGAGCAGGACACGTTGATACTAGATGTCCTATTCTAAAGGCACCTAATGTACTGCTTGTCTGGATTGGGCTACTATGAGTGGGTGGCAAATCATATATCATCATCTGTATTTTAACTAATTTCAGTAAAAAAAAAAAATCTTAACTTTATCCGTCAAACCTAAGTGTTTGACTTCAAAATCTAATAGGCATTGACATGAAAAGGCTTTGTATAGTTGTGGAATGGAAGCTTATTGTGAATCCTTTGACTTTATGTGTTATTTTTAAGTTTTTAGTACAGTATAACATGTGCATGCTAATTATTTGAAGTGAATTAAGTTAATACATTTTTCTTGTTTTCTACAGGCATCTGGACATCTCAAGAGAGAGCAGGCGGACCTCAAAGTTTAAGATGACCAGGAAAATCCTCACAGCCATTGTACAACGGCTTCTCAATCTGGTGTCTCTGGACATCTCAGGGCACATTATGCTAGACAACTGCACAGTTCCACATTTTGAAGAAGCTATGGGCCGACCAAGGTGATTTGTCAGCTGTAGATTGTAATCAAGATATTAGAACATGACGAGATAAGAAAAAAAACATCATGTGCTTTCCCAGAATTTAGAATCAAAAAACATACTGAACATATTTTCACTTACTGTTAGATTGAACAGATGAATAAGTTGTGTTGTGTCTTCCAGCATCGAGCCATGTAAGAGCAGCATCTACCCCTTCCAGGAGCTGAAGAGGCCTTTGCAGTTTCTGGGTTTATATGACACCACCCTCTGTAATGTGATGCACATCCCTGCATATAAGGTAGAAATTATAAGGACACATGAAGACATGTATTACCTGACTAATGATAATAATGTATTGGACTTTAATAATAAAGGTTCATCTACTAGACATGGTGTCTTTGCTGTTCTCATAGCTGTGAAGAACAGATACGAATATAACCTTTCAAAAGTGATGGTGGTGGTGTTGTATACTTAAAGCAGTCCTATCCTGACTGAACAGTAGCAAGAGCACTGAAGAGAGAAGAAGTGAATACATTGAACTGTGCTCTATATTTAAAAATTTATTCAAGTCTGAGTCACAGAAAGAAAATGTCTTTAGTTGCACTATGAGCCACTTGTTGGATCAGTCTTTCCATCTGAGATTTAAGAGACTTTTGGTAGTTAATTACGTCTGTCGCTTTCTATGAGTATATCCCCCTCTTAACTAAAGAGTGCAGTATGCTCTGGCCAAAGGTTTGATTCATTAACTAAACAGTTGTATGAGGTACTTTTACCAGTTCTGCTGCCCTGAATTTAATGTCAGTGTTTTTGGATTTTTTCAGGTGACTGGATCAAAGAATGAAGACCAGGTCCTTAATGCTATTGAGGCTTACACAGAGTTTCGGCCTGAACTGGCTCACAGAGCCATCAATCAGTTGTTTGACATCGCCAGGATACAACACTGTGGCCAGCTGCTCCGAGCTTTACAAGTATGGTGTTTAATACAGAGTGTTTTTTGTCTTATTGAATTTGTGGCACACACTCATATCTCTGTGTTGAACTTGCTGTCTGCTTGTCAGCTTGTCATTGCAGCACTGAAGTGTCATAAGTATGATAAGAGTATCCAAGTGACAGGCAGTGCTGCTCTCTTCTACCTTACCAACACGGAATACCGCAGTGACCAGAGTGTGCGGTTGCGCCGGGAGGTCATTGAAGTAGTGCTGAATGGGATGGAGCAGTACCAGGAGGTTACTGTAAGTGGGATCATCTAATCTGTGATAAAGAAGGCTCAGCCTTCAGATTCTGTCTTTCTAAGTTCTAGAGTTTTTGTTTTAAGTTATTAACTTCATCTGTCTTATCCTTTACTCCTTGGCCTCGCTCCATCAGGTCCAAAGGAACTGCTGTTTAACTCTGTGTAACTTCAGTATCCCTGAGGAACTGGAGTTCCAGTACAGTCGGGTCAACCAGCTGCTGCTGAAAATCCTGGAGCCAGCTAGGCAGGACGAGTCCATCCAGAGAATCGCTGTTCACCTCTGCAATGCTTTGGTGTGTCAGGTGGACAACCACCACAAGGAGGCTGTGGGCAAGATGGGATTTGTCAAGGTAAGGTGGATTTTAGGTGGATATAAAATTTGCTTAGGTCAGGTTTAAAACAGAAAAATACTACATTGCTTTTCCGCTATATTCTGTTATAATGGTAGCGGTCATATACAATATTGAAATGTATGGCAATGTTTTCAGCTATGGTGTGATGCAGAACAAAAAGCCGGCCAATATTAATTGAATATTTTGTAGTTTGTTTTTTTGATAATGAAAAAGAAAGCAGAAGTAGGACCACTCAGAGATTTGTTAGTGTCTAGTCTTGAACCAGACCATAATTATATGCAGCAGAGAAGTCGATTCTTTGCTGGATCATATCAGTACCCATGTACTTATTGTTCAGGTTTTCCTTACTGTTTCAGTGAAATAAAAATATAAATATATCAGAAATGTTGGTTCTTACATTGCTTTTGCGCCTGCACAACAATACTTTACTTTAGCAGCATCATGGTGCCATTTTTCTGTAGATGTACTGAAAGTCTGAAATGAACACTTAAGCTGTGGCTGGTTATTACCTACTCGTTTGATTTTTTTTTTTTTTTTTTTTTAATTCCAGACCATGTTGAATTTAATTCAGAAGAAACTTCAGGACAGAATGGTGAGTGTGAAATCTTGGGTGTCTTTAATTTGATTTTAGACAAAACCTTGACTCACCTGTACACATATTCTTGTCACCATTGTTAAATAAAAGTTGCTAAATAGGCATTACTTGTGTTGATTTCCACACAGTGTGACCAGGTGATGGAGTTTTCCTGGAGTGCGCTGTGGAACATCACAGATGAAACTCCAGACAACTGTCAAATGTTCCTCACTTGTCGGGGCATGAGTCTCTTTCTCGAGTGTCTACAGGTGGGTACACTTATCCAGGAGTACGCCGAAGGTGATGATAAGATCTATTGAGATGATTCATAACTTCTTTATTCTTTAAAACAAGGAGTTTCCAGACAAGCAGGAGCTGCACCGCAACATGTTGGGGCTTCTGGGAAACGTTGCAGAGGTCAAAGCTCTGAGGCCACAGCTGCTCACCCCACAGTTCATCACTGTATTCAGGTAACAGACTGGTTTAAAATTAAGTCACAAACATTTCTCAGTTCACTGTTTTATGTTCTGTTTAGATAATGTTAAATGCCTAAAAGCTGGTGTTGCTACAACAATAATTCAGTCATTACATTCCAGGGCTCTCCCCAGGAAT
This sequence comes from Maxillicosta whitleyi, assembly GCA_029822895.1. Lineage (NCBI taxonomy): Eukaryota > Metazoa > Chordata > Actinopteri > Perciformes > Neosebastidae > Maxillicosta > Maxillicosta whitleyi. Next base: position 14,265,074 of record JAPSES010000081.1, on the reverse strand, counting down.
CTATAGCAAGGAGGCGCCACAATTTTCCGTCTTGTAAACGGTAGTTGCCATTTGAAATGGTCGGGGCCATTGATTTCATGTGTTTATAGTCAGTAAAGGGTAAAAACGAGTTGGCAGTGGTGGGATTTGACCCCACGCCACCGAAATGACTGGAGCCTAGAATCTGCGCATTAGACCACACAGTCACATTACTCTGTTACTGCATTGAACAGTCTGAGACTATTTGGAAAGGATTAACCATAACACTAACTCTAACGTTTAAAGAAAAACAACGCCGGAGGGATGAAAAACTGCAAATTTCGACATATTATGGCAAAATTACCAGTAAAAATAAAAAGGAAATCTGAAAATCGGCAAGGAGGCGCTGGGATGGTGGCAAGGAGGTGCTGCGCCCTTATGTGACCGTCTGGGGAGATCCCTGCATCCTGACTGTACAAATTTTATTCTGTCACACCTCCTTGAAATCAAACACTCACAGTGATCTGCATGTATGCCTCCTTTTTATTCAATGTTTTTACAGTAACCTGCTAGACAGTAAGGCAGATGGGATCGAAGTATCATATAACGCATGTGGCGTGCTTTCACACATCATGTTTGATGGACCAGAGGTTTGGTCTATGGAGGAGCCACGAAGAGATGCAGTGATGGACAAAATGTGGGATGCCATCCAGAGCTGGGATGTCAGTTCTCACCGCAACATCAACTACAGGTGTCTTTCTTTGTGTATTGTGTGTCTCAATTTGCAAACTAAAAAAGCACTCGGAGAGCGCAGACCTCCACCAAGTGCAACATCCCACCCCACCACCATAAATATTAGTCCCTCATTTATTTGGACAGCATTTTA
>JAPSES010000081.1:14246082-14256320 GCA_029822895.1 Maxillicosta whitleyi | reverse complement strand
CATCTCCAGTCTAATGACCCCCCCCCCCCTCTTGTGTATCAATGATTAGGCAGCACCCTGATCACAGTGGGAGAGCATCAGAGAAGACTAGGGGGAGCTGAGCGCGAGTTCCTCCAGACGTCAGCCATGACCTTCCTCACACCTTTACGCAACTTCCTGGAAGGAGATTGGAGGACTATATCTGTGAGTCATGAAAACTAAAGGTTTTCACGTGTAATTATTATCACTGCTCTAAGTTTGGATTAAAGTGGTTGCATAGAGGGCACTATGCAGCTGATAGACGTTAATGTTGAAAGGTATTCTTCATTGTGTCTGATTTGACTACTTTCATCTGTAGAAAGAAAGGCGCCTTCTGGAGAATCGACGGCTTGACCTCGACATCTGTAAAGCACGGCTGAAAAAAGCTAAGGTGGCAGAAGCAAAAGCTGCAGTAAGATGATGTTTGTAATTAATGTAGTTGTTGTCTTTTATCTCTTCCTTTTCCTGTTTTTCCTGAAATGGTTTTAAACACAGAAATAATTGAGCTGATGCACATCTCACCTTACAAAAATAACTGCTTTCACAGATTATAACATTTGTACTCTGTTACATTACTGTGCATATGGTAGCAAATCATAATCATTCTGTACCACCCTCACCTCCTTTCCTTCATTTAAGCAAACGCTTTTGCTCAGAGATGTATCATGAAGAAAGCAGTGAGGTTAAGAGAAGTGAAAGAAATTAACCTGATGGTGCAGACAAATGGACAAGCAGGAAATGGTGTAGTACTCGGGTAAAAGTCCAAAAGATCACCTCTCACTCTTTCATTTTGCCCTGCACGTACTTAGCTAAGAAAACAGAAAATATTGAAAAAAAAAAAATACCCGCAGCTGCCAAGGCTAATTCCAAAATCCAAAAAGAGTCTTGTATAAAAAAAACTTGTAACATTTTTTAAGTTTAATTATTGTAATTATATTATTCATCAGGATGAAAGGGCTACAGTTTTATGGTTATTTAATAGATTTATCCAATGCATTAATAGAGTACTAACTATTTAAAATATTTATTGAATGTGGTTTAATATTGTCATTTACATAAAATATACATGTTTACATTTCCAAAGACAGTATGAATTAGAATCAGAACACTTTATTAACCCATAGAGAAATCATTGATATTACTGATTGATATTATTGGAGACATCATCAAAAATCAGTGATGAAGCAGGTGCAACCTTTAGTAAATAAAAGATTAGATGATATTACATGCTAATATGGTTGTATTTTTTACAAACACACTTGTCTGCTCTATGCTAATTTAGATTCTCTGTACAATCAGTCATATTGGGTTCATGTTTTGCTCGTAGACTGTGTTGCTGCTCTAGAAGGCATGGCAAAATGGATGCACCTCATTAAATGATAATGTTAAAAATCTTTTCAGATATTCTACTGGCTGTTGACTATTACTGCTTGCATTGCCTGTTGCATGTATCTGGAGCTGTGATCATGAGCTTAATGCCTTGCTATTGCTGACGCACTTAAATGTACCAGTGTTCCAGCACAAGGATCAGAAAGATTAAAGATACACCTTTATACCATGAATATTTAAGAAAAAAACAAAAAAATATCCACAGGTAATGTACAAAAAAAAAAAAAAAGAAGCTGGGACGTGGTGTAAAATGCAAATCAAAATGAAATAAACGTGCATATCCTCCTGACACCCAGCAAAGTGAAAGTTTGAGCTTTTTTAGATTAAACAACTGTCTTGGTTAGAAACTGCATAATATAACAGTTTTATACGATATATTTTTTAAAATTATTTTTATTTGTTTGTTTATATTTTTATGGAATGTCCATTGCAGTGGACAGTATTTTTAAAGTAAAACCATGAAACTTTTGTCCCCTACAGAGGGCAAAAATGTGTTGCTGGGTGTCAGGAGGATATTAGTCACAATGGTAAATGGACTGAACTTATATAGCGCTTTTCTACACCTTGGTACTCAAAGTGCTTTACAAAGCCTCACATTCACACAACAGTAAGCAGCTACTATGCAAGGCACTGCCATGCCAGACCCTACACTTTGACATGTGGGAGCCAGGATTTGAACCGCCAACCCTTTGGTCATTGGATAACCCACTCTACCAACTAAGCCACAGCCGCTCAGATGCAGAATACAATGGAAAACACAACAAATGAAATGTTAAAAATTGACCATTTTGTACCAATGTATCATTTTAAGATTAAAAAGAAAAAAAGGTGATATTGAATTTTACGGCAGTGGCGAATCTTAGAAATGTTGGGATGGGCCCATGTGTCCTCACTTATTTCAACAACAGTGTGGTTAAACACTGTTAACTGAGGAATCTAGCTGATGAATTTTTGGGGAAGGCATGTCCCAGTCTCGTCTGATAAAGGATTGTATCTGCTCAACGGTTTGGTGCCTTTTGTATTTTTCATTTCATGATGCACCAAATATTTTCAGTTTGTGGAAGGTCTGAAGTGCAGACAGGATCCAGACTCCTCTGCTATGGAGCCATACTGTTGAAATAGATGCAGCCTGCGGTTTGTCTTGCTGAAGTATGCAAGGAATTCCCTGTTACCTTTCCAAGTGTGCAGGCTGCCCGTTCCTTAGCGCTAATGCACCCCCATGCCACCAGAGATGCAGGCTTAGAACTAAGCGCCCATGATACACCGGATGGTCCCTTCATCTTTATTCTGGAGGACATGCTGTCCATCATTTCCAGAAAGAATGTCAAATTTCCATTTCATCTGACCACAGATCAGTTTTCCACTTGGTCTCAGTCCATTTTAATTGAGCTTCTGCCCAGAGAATACAACAATGTTTCTGTATTATGTCTGAATTGTGTACATATGACTTTCTCTATTGCATGATAGAGCTTTGACATGGATTTGTAGACAGTACAGTGAACTGTGATCACAGAGAATCCTTTTTGGAAGGGAATCCATGCAGAATCATGCCTGCTTTTAACGCAGCAGGGACAGAGAGCCTGAAGATCATGGGAATATGATATTGTCCCGTATTCACAGAGATGTATCCAGATCTGCGATCCTTTGGCTATATTATGTATATTATTACTGTAGGTAATGAGATAGTCAATAGATAGAAATAGTGTTCACAATTTTATATTAATGAACAGTATGAAATCATTATACCATTTCTAGACCTTTTTTTTTTGCAGATTGGGGAACCTCTGCTGATCTTTACTTACTGTACCCAATAAGGAAGCTGTTTCTTTTAGTACCACTTACGTTTCCAGTCTGTTGCTGACCTCATCCCAATTCTTTGAAGACATATTGCTGCTGTCAGACACAAAATGGTCTGATTTTTTTTTTTTTTTCTTAAAATGGTACATTTCCTCCGTTGAATAATTTCATATGTTTTATATATTCTATTGTGAATAAAACATGGATTTAAGAAAATGAGAAAAATGTATCGGTAGTCAAGACAAATCTACAGAAAATGATCATATAGTTTTATGAAGCTTTTGTCACCCTTTGAATTACTGCTGTATGAACACCCTCTTGCCTCTGCTTTTTTTCATATTTCCAAGACCACTTGCAGTATAAAAGGAGGGAATGCAGACACTTAATTGATCATATTTTTGGCATCAGAGGTATTTGTAGTAAATGACTCTCAATAAAGCTGAACTTTGAGCATACCAGTGTGTGTCAACAGAATAGAAACACAGACCAACTAAAACACAGCTGGATATGACATGTTTTCTCTAAGGTCATAAATAAGACAACACCAAGCCCTTATTATTAGTAATGTTACCACAACAGAAGGGAGTTGAAGCAGCATACGAATGTAAACTGACACCCACTGTTTATTTCTTTGAAAGGAGTGGATAAATAATTCATAGCCCACGTGTTCCGCCCGATGCCAGCTTCTCTAATAGTTGATATACCTCTGAGCACTTAGATATTTAGCCTATTTGCAACATTTACAGTGGAGTTCAGTAAACTATGAGCTTTAATTATCCCTGTTACAACCAGTTTGATTGCACAGTTCCCAAAACACTTGCATCCTTTTGCTTTTGAACTGTTCTCAATGATCTGCCCTGCTGTCTGTTTACTTTATGTTTTATGTTATGGCTGACTTTTATTTTTCTGCTAAGGATTGTAAATGCATGACCATCCTTATGTTTGTCCCTCCTCCCTGCTCTTGTTTTTTGTAGGCTTCACCTGATTTTCAGGAGACAAGGCCACGAAATTATGTTCTTTCTGCCAGTGCATCAGCGGTAAGAGACCCAGTGTCAATGAGCATTAGCTGACAGGCTAACGTGCTAATGTAGTGCAATGGTTTCCTGCTACTCAGTGTCAGCACATACTACAGTTCACACACTTAAAGCATTTTTTTTAATCATTATTTAAGTTGCATATCTGTTTAATATCTAATGAAAGGATGAAATCATTAGTAATAAAATGTACCAAAGTAAGGAATAGACTTATGATAATTACTAATGTTAGTTACATGTTCATTACAAATAATAATTTTGTTGACTTGTATGATAAGATACATATTAGTATTTTGTTGAATCCCGAGGAAATATAAGAAGCCTGGTTGTTACACCCGCTTCTCCAGCTCTCCGTCTAAATGGGGTTACGATTTCCACATGGTCTGGACCAGGGTATAACCCACTTGTCACTGTCCGGTGGAAATGCTACTCAGCTGGGTGGTTGATGGAAACGCGCGCCTGCCTTCCTACTACCGTGAATTATTCAGACTTTGCCCCGCTAACCCCTCAACTAAAACTGCTAGGAAAAACCCAAAAAATTTCAATAACAGCAGTAGCCGAGGTCTGCCTGTTTTAAGATAGCCGCTTCCTTGGATTCGTGCACTTGGTACTGGCAGGTAAATGTTTAAAAGCCCGGAACTAGACAGGGCTCTAGGGACACAATCAGTCTTGAGGTGGAATATGGTTAAGATATTATCAGAACTATCCCGATGTTGAGCACACACATGGACCTAATGTTTTATCGTCATCTATTTACTATGCCCCATGGGGAATGGCTCAAAAGAGAATTTAGAATTTACTTCTTATAATTTTATTGAAGGCAATATAGCAAAGCAGTGCGTTTACCAAAAATCAGTTATTCAATCATCAATCAAAAACTTTTTGTATGGAATAAAAATCAATAAACAAAATCTTAACTTCTCGATTCAATAATAATTCTATTTCTATTATTCTCTTGCTAATTCACGATCTTTGTTGTTACCCTTTCACCCCACAGTTCAGTCCTAAAAGTCTTTCTGGAAAATTGTCTGAATTGTTGCGCTGCTTGATGTCCTCAGGGAAGAAAAATGAAAGATTGAAGAATTCAAAAATCCAAATGGAAGGAGTATCAAATTAAAAGAAAAATCCAATGGGAAGGAGTATCAAATTAAAAGAAAAATTGAAAAATGGAAATTAATTTAACTCAGAAGACATCCTCATCAGTTCGGCCAAAACTGATGATTCAGCCTTTAAATGCTGGGAAATGGCAAAGCTAAAAAGAAATGCGAAAAGTTCTTTTTCTTTACCATTTTGTTCCAAAGAAGGGAAAAATGTGAGAATTCAGGAAAACTGCTATTCGTCGACAAATTGTCCCTTGTAGTTGGTAAAAATCTCGAAAAGACAAAAACAGTCTTCAGAGTCTTTGGACTGCAGAAATTCAGAAAGCAACAAGTCCCTGTTAGACCACCGAATGCCTAAACTCTAGGGATATTCTTTCCAAAAATCCTCCAGCATTTTTGAGAAGTAAAAACTACACTTCGAGTCAAATTTCTATGCTATCCTCTGGACGCAAAATAGCACAGTCCAGTGTAGTCTTTCACTGCATTCAACACGCAGAGGTCAGACACGGTCTTCTGTCCGATGCACTTCTCCAGTTCTATAATCGCACTTTAGATTCTAACCTCCTATTTCTCTAGGCGTAACTGGGCTACGCCTAATCCATCGCATGATCCGATGTGCTCAGGGTCACAAGTTGACCAATGGACTTCCCCTTTTTTAACTGGTTTTAGCCTTTTTCGTGGGTTCGTGGAAAAGTCCCTAAGTTTCCATTTCTGCTTTTTAACATTTTCCAAAGTTTTCACTTCTGCTCTTCATTAGTCATGTTCTGTGTACGTGCAGTTCGTGCAAAACATATCTCAACATGTTCTTTCCTTACTAAAATCACCATTAAATCAACATTCTGTGATTATACTCATTCTTATATATTTCCATTAACAAAAATCACATTTCTCTTAATATACATTAGTAAATCAATTCAATCATATAATTAACATTGTTAATTACTGCTTTTACCCTGGATTTTCACCCTATCTACGGTGCTCAGCTTAGACCTAAGGGGGCCCTGACCTCTGATCTATTCGACAATTTTAACACCATCACATAAGAACATAAGAGACATCTGTCAGATCCTTTTTTTTTTTTTTTAAAGTTTTGTTGTCAATGGTGAGAGACAAATCTTTTTTTAGCCCATTGATGCCATCATCAGGTCTATGAAGAATGTCAATTTTAAAAATAACTATACAAGTCAAGAAATTTGCAGTTTGTAAATTCTACCAAATTCTCAAAAATAATCTGTCTCTGCAGCTTCAACACACCAAGATATGTTGTGATATTCTGCCTCTTTTAATATTTTTTCACTTCACCTTGCCACAGTGGCTTTCTGATTAAAGACGTCACCTTAAGCTCAAAGTATCTTTGACTGTTTTGATGTTTTCAGTTCTTGGTGAAATGTATTACATTCAACAATAAATGCAGTTCATTGAGTTCATTCGCACAAGACTAGATGGCTCTTTACCATCTTCACGACAAACTGAGACATTTTCACCTCATAGAATTATCTTTTAAATTGACACAATTCAAAACAGGATCAACTCCACTGACCACTGTTCATACGGATTTAAATCTGTTGAAACTTGTTGTCACAGTGGATCTGTACAGCCTCTGTACTTATTGCCCTCTTTGACTTGCACTGTAAAAAAAGTAATTTTAAGAACACAAAAAAAAGAATCTTTTTAAGGATGGTTTTCATCAGGGCGGTAATGTCATGATAAAAGAAATCTGACTCTACATGTGATCTGATTTTAGTTATTAAGTCAGTGGTTTGAGTGTTATCTAATTAAGATAGTTTCCCTTGTTATGATCATGAGACCACTATCACATCTGTCATTAAATGGCATTTTTCTGCCATTTTTATAACTTAATACGTGATATGTTGGTGAAACTAAGTCAGTGCATTTTAAGGAAAAGTGCCTGGAGTTTAGCCAATAAGGTGCAAGGAGTGTACACATTATTAATACAATGTAGTGGGGGCTTGACTGAATTCAAAACAAAAGATGAAGTTATGCATGTACTGTATGTACAGAATATGAAAGTAAATTCTTTTCTCCAGCAGCGGCTTAAAATGCCCCCAACATTCACCATAGTGTAGACACAGAGTAAAGAGTTTTTAGTATTAATTAAAGCATGAAGTCAATCATCAGCCACAGGGTCACTTGAAATAGTTTTATCTATTGAACTTTTTCTTGTTTGACAATATAGTATAGAATTGCTTCCAATACAGGAACAGAATACGCTGTTGAACTGTGCATAAAGTTTGCAGCAGAAGTATGATCCCTAACACGCATGTTTGTGCATGTTTAAGCACTGTTATGAATATTTGGAACACTGAGTGTATTCACTTTGTGTGTTGACTTCTAAACACTGTTAGCAGTGTTACAGTGAAATATAAAACAGTGGCTGGTATGAAGTAAAGTGAGCTACAGTGGCTGTGTGTCAAGAATCAAAATGAAATTAACAGACAAACTGAGATACTGCAACATTTCTGGACATGATCTGTATCCTTCAACTGACTGCACATTACATTTTTGTTTAGTACCTTGTCATGATATACATATATTACATTACAACAGAAATTATTAACCCTTGAATGCTGTTTGGGTCATTTTTTTATTAATAGAAAAATGATGAGTAATAATTTTTTAATGAATTTTTTCCCACTCATAGCTTAACCTATTATATTTTGTTTAAAAAAACAACTAAAAATGAGTAGTACTTTAATTCATAAATAAGATCTAGCAAAGGCAAAAGGCAGATATTAAATATATATGCTTTTTTATTGCTTGTAATTGGGATGAAGTAAACATCTGCTGAGTATTTTAAAATTGTTTATGTTGAATTAAATGCCTACAAATGCAAATGCAGCGGATCCACCGTACCCATGAACACTGGCTGAAGAGTTAAAATATGAACACCACACAAGGGTTAAAAGGGAAAACTGGAACTAGCTTGAAAAGTGCATATGTCAATGGAAAGGGAGTCTTTTATTTTTTATACTTAATATGGCACAAGCAATAACTCTTTTAATGTGTGTTTAAAACTTGTTTGCATTATATTTTTTGTGCTTTACTGACAGTGCAATTCATTTTTAAAATTTTACAGTAATGTTTTTAGTTAGAAAGTTAAATGGATTTAGAGAGTTTGCGTCAATTCAGAGTTTTTCTTTTTTCAATTTTGCTGACCACTGGAATTTAAGTAAATGTTTTCTTGTGTTGGCTGTTACAACTGAACAGCTGCACAGTGGCTGGGAGAGTTGGGATGTGGAGACGGATCCAAGAGTATCAGAGCAGAGGAAGGTTGTAAACGTATAGTAAATCCTGTGTTTCAGTGACAGTAAAACCAACAGACTCTTGTGGTTTTGTGTTGTTTTTTTTTACTGTGTGATGTGGACTTAGAAGTGCAAGATGTGTTGCAAGCAGTCACACATGTTTTAGTGACGTTTCACCCACCTCCACCCCTCATTTCCATCTGCTGCCTCAAACCCTGTAAGAAGACCAAGATAGACCTGTAGAGTAGTTTAATGTCGTCCACTCTTTTGCTCTATAATCTTCATTTTCAGACCTTTTCTAACTCCCTGTCACTTAAGAAGTCTGCAAAATGTTATCCAGAAATGAGTCAGTTAATAATTCACACCACGTTTTCTATTTCAAGTGACAGTGCCATACAGCATGTATTCATCTGTTTTCAACATGTGCAAGAAGTTGTATAAAGGTCAAACTTCTTTCAGAATGGTGACTAACAACAGTGTCAGTCCAATAAAACCATGTTTTTCAGGGATGCTACTTCTAGTTTTACAAAATTTAAGAGTTGTCAAATTTACTATTGCAGAGAAGAATGTATTAATGTTCTAAACATTAAAGAGGACAAAGAATTAGAGTTAATACTTTAACTCTTACACAGTAGCGGGGTTGTTGAATGTATTTTACTGTATTTAAAGTAAAACTACATAAAGTCATGAGTTTCAAGGAGTATATTTTGTTAAGAAACATTATTGTTGTGTTAAGTTTCCCTAAGAGTCTATGGAAAACTGAACACAGAAAATATAGTCCAAACAAACCAAATGACTGTTTGGTTATTTTCCATGGGACAACAGTTTTATTCAAATGGAACAGAGCTGTTGTTTTATATGCAAAATTTTTGACTGCTCTTTCTCTGTTCTCATGCTGTTTCTCTCAGCTGCTGAGTGAGGAGGTGGACAAAGTAAGTATGTCTGGCTTTAACACAGCCCGATGATGTAGTGTCATCTGTATACTGCATGTAGTTATGTTGGCACATGATCTGTGTTTGATGAAAAGACAAATGTAATTCTGTCCTTTCCGTGTGTGTCCACCTGCAGGCAGAGCATGAGCTTCGCGTCGCTCAGACTGAGTTCGACCGACAAGCTGAGGTCACCAGGCTGTTACTGGAAGGCATCAGCAGCACACATGTAAATGTTCACTCTAAATATTGCTCAATCTGTGATGAATGGTGTGAAATTAGTAGTCAGAATCAGCAGACCATCCTGTCTGGACTTAATGATGTAGAGGAAAATCAAAACATGAATCATATTTTGTTTTGCATGGCTCCATAAAGTGAGAAATAACAGTTTGTTATTACACAAAGGATGAACCTGCTTGACCTCTTTCAGGACATAAACATGTGCACTGGTGTTACACTGATCTACTGAGTCTAATGGTGGTAATCAGAACCCATGTATCTATAATTCACATGACTTTGATGCAGCAGACTGTAGTTTGATTTGCACTTGTATGTGCACAAAATGAAAACAAATTTTCTTAGATTATTATTTTCTATCATCATATTGAAAGAATGGGAGTAAATATTTGCCATCGACAGGGATTTTGCAGGAGCTCAGTATGAATCAATGTTATCATCATCATCCTTGATATCATAGATAATTATATT
>JAPSES010000081.1:14203876-14228424 GCA_029822895.1 Maxillicosta whitleyi | reverse complement strand
TCTTTTATTAAATATTTTCCTTTTATTTTTATATATATATATATATTTATATATTTATATTTTTTTTTTTTTTTTTTACAAAATGGTCTAATGTGCTGCCAGGCAACCTTAACATTTAAGTGTTTACTTTAAAACCATGTCGTAATTCATTTTCCCAGAATAGCCTGGCAATAGCAACTTAACACAATGGTACAAGTAGTCTTTCGGTCTGTGCAGCCTCGAGGAAATATGGTTTTAGAAGACCTCATATTTTTAGCTGCTTCTCTATGTTGACAGAAATCAATACTAAAAACACAGGAATACTCCTAGGTGGGAAAATTTTGAGTCTGTTGACAAATAGAAATGTTTGTGTGTTTGCAATATAATATATCTCAAGGATGTCATAATTGGAAAGTAACCAGAGTCCAATTCTGAAAAACAAAACATGATACATGACAAGTGTAGGACATGTCAGACTATGTATGAGCATGAATCAGTCATTAGCTTTTGTGAACAGTTTGTTTCTTGTTTTGTGCCAGTTCACGCTGGGAGTGACAGAGGAACAGCAGGACATGATCCCACCCACTACAAAGTCCCTGCGCCAACGACGCTGTGGCCACTGTCTACTTCAGGTACACTGCCTCCATGCCATTGTCCTGCCCCGAGCTCCTTTGACATATGCCGATTATGTCAGGGCAATGACATTTTCACAATATTTTAAAAATGAGATGCCAAGATATTGAAGACACTGTAAAAAAAAAAAAAAAAAAAAAGTGGGATATATATATATATATATATATATATGTAATCCCAGATTTTTAGCAGATGTTTTCAATATATTTTTTCCCCCTTAAGGTTTTATTTTGTTGCTGCTGCTGGATTTGTTGGCAGGTGTAGTGTCTGTTATACGTCATGTCAGATACTCGTTCACCTCTCAGGTTGAAATGTGACACTTGAACGTCTTCAGTACTTGTAGGATTCCAATGTGGTATAGAATAACAGATGGGTTGCCTAGCAGCACTGATCCTACCTTTTACGCCTCCACTGCCTCCAGTGATCATCAGGCTGACTCAGCATTACAAAATGCAGATTTACACCAAATCAAGCCTTAAAACCATTAGTGTCATTGATTATTGGTATGATTTTTTGTGACAGATGACAGCTCTTATAAATGTATGTTTTTTATTCCAAGCAGCAGCCAATGAGATCAAAGCACTGCCAGACATGTCAACACTGTGTTCGGCGTTACGACCATCACTGCCCCTGGATTGAGAACTGTGTTGGTGAGAGGAATCATCGCTGGTTTGTGCTTTACCTGGCTGTGCAGCTGTTGGTGCTGCTGTGGGGGCTGCATATTGCCTGGTGAGTAGAGTAGTTAACACTTTATGGTATTTCAGCTGGAATATTCATTACTGTGCTCCTTATGTGTCCTCAGGACGGGTTTCAGTTATGTGCCCACCTGGCAGCTGTGGCTACGTACCAACGGTGTGCTTCTGACCGTCACCGTGCTAGTAGCTCTGCTGTCACTCATCGTGCTGCTCCTGCTCGGTTCTCACCTCTACCTGGTTTCCCTCAACACCACCACCTGGGAGTTTATGTCACGCCACCGAATCTCCTACCTCAAACACTGTGGTGCTGACGAAAACCCATTTGACCGTGGCACCTTCCACAACTTGTGGGGGTTCTTCTGCGTCTGGGGCACAGTGGTGTGGGAGCAGGTGTATTTCAGAGAAGGCAGTGAGCACGTTTAACAGCACATGACCAGGACTAACAGATTGAGCAGGCTGAATTTCACTTATGAACAGCTTCCAGAATGTCTCCATTGAGACACTTGAATACAAAGCTGGGGATTAGCCGTTCTTGTGTGCAGTTTACCTTTATATGTAGGCACTGATGGTTTATGCCATAATTCTGGAACACTATCCTTATCGAACATCTCTCCTTTCAGTGGATTGCTTGCTTTTGTTGTTGCTCTGTGGTTGCCTTCCACGTTCGCTATTTCCAATCTACAGTTTTGACTGTGAAAAACTATATTGTCCTTTAGGAGGATCTGCACATCATTCTGTCCTTTGCTGTATGTGGACATTTGCTCATCTGTGCTGCAACTATTTCTCTTATGTCCAGCAGTTGTTTACAATAATCTACATTCTCTATACACGTCACAGGCTGTGAAGCAAGTCAGTCTGTGTTTGTTTATGCTCCTAAATACTATTCGACCTCATTCCTGCTCTGTCCTCTGAATCATTTATGTGTTTGAAACACTTATCTAGTACCCTGGTTTGACCACGACAGTAAACCTGACTGATGGGACTGTTAATCTCTTTAGAAGTTTACATTTCTTATATGTTAGATATTACATGAAAATCAACTATTAGTTTTAGATGCATGTGTAGACAATCCAAATCTGTGATGGATATGGTTCCTCTGTTTAGATGCTCAAGTAAAATTTTAACAACTTGACTAAATATTTTGTTATTTAGTGTAAAATTATTCATTGTTTTTGTGTGAAAACTGCTGTAATGCTGAGTCTTCTGCACAGGTTTTACAGGGTCCAATCACTTCCACAGCCTTAAAAAAAAAAGCAAAAGCTGTGAGAAATTACAATAATTTGAAAAAATGAGCTGAGTTTAATTGGAATTTGATGTGACTAAATTGTAGTGTTATGGTCATTTACTCTCACCATCATCAACAGGATGATTTGACTTTTAATGGACAGCATTTCAAAGTATTTTGTATTGTATATACTTTTTAAAGTCTTTTAAAACCGCTTGAGATTTTTGTAGGATTGTTTGAATAAAGAATACTGTGGAGCAGTAACTGTGAATAGAAGTCTAGATCTTTGAATGCAATACATCATTTGGTATTCCCATTTTCGCTTCTCCTTGTGCAATAGTAACCTTGTAAGAGAGCAATAAATGTGTTGTCAACTTTACTGTACAACAGTGTTGAAAATCAGACTTCCTTTTGTTTGTTAGTGAGTTTATGAATTAACATTTAATTCATAACATGTAATTTGGAAGTTATATGCAATATTGTCATGCAATGTTTTTTACTACTTTGAACATAATGTATACTATCAATAAATCCATGTTTCAGGAAGACTTTTTTAGTCATTCTTATTCCAGCAAATATACATTTATTCACCCATTTCCTTCAAGTAGTTTACACTTTAAATATAGGCTGGTTTTTCTATAGAAGCATACATAATCTTGATGAGAAATCCATTTAAAAATTCATATTAAGTAGGATAGAGCGCTAAATATCCATAGAAGACAGTGACTTGCCTATTTTCATTATATTACATCCAAACAGTTTAAGAGGTAAATGTCAGGTGAACAAAGGATTTCTAAGTAGTTACACATAACATTCAATTCTGAACCTTCAGTTGATTTCACTAAGATCACAAATATTTACAGCAAAGTACTTCAAATGAAAGATAGATTTAACTTCTGCATGGCCTATAAGGCCAATGACGACTTCAGATGAAAAAGGTCAGCGCTCATTCCGAACATCACTTACACAATGTCAATTTGTAAAAAAAAAAAAGGAAAAAAAAGTCAGTAGCAAAATATTGCACTCGTGACAAGGATCATACAGACTTTAACTGTACATGTCCTCCAGACACAGACAGGGATGGAAAAATATTAAAATGCTTCATAATGATATAAGACCCAGAGCAGTTAAATGTGGAAACGTCAGACTGGATATGGAAAAGGCAGGATTGTTGATGTTTTTCACCTTCAGTTGGATGTGAAGAGCATATGGCAAATAAAATAATAGATACATCAAGTGTAAATGCTTTCACCTCATGAAACAGTAGTCAAAGTCAGCAAAGATTTCTTGTTGTTCGGCAGTGAGGACACATGGTGTTCGAGGGAGGGTGAGCATTGGTTTGAGAGAAGTGAACTCCTCATCAAAATTACTGACATCATGCGCTGCTCTGATGACTGGGAGGAAGGGCGGCTTCACCTTCTTGGCCAAGAGCGCGTCCCAGTCCACTCTCTGTTAACAAAAAACGCAATTCCTAACAGCATAATTCATTGGAGTCTCATCACGTCCACCTTATGAACTGCTTTCGGTTGTTAAAGGTCATCTGACACTTCCACTGCTTTCAGTTTTTAGTCCACAAATGAAATATTCATGTTCATGTAATTAAATAACTGATAAGGACAGAGCATCTGCAGGAATACACTGCTTTCAGTATTATACTACTACTCCGTATTTATCGCATCAACACTTCATCATTTTTCAGTTCATAAAATTAAGAGTAGAGCTAATTTGTATGAGGATTTAATTAATCCTGATTGTTTCATCTCACATAAATTTAGATCCTTTAATCCTCCACTATGTCGGTGCTTGCTCTTACATGTTGACACTTGAACATCTTTCAGTGCTTGTACAGAAACAACTGAGACTTAAGTTTTTTCCCCACTTTGCTCATCTTTCAGGAGGTTATTAAGGATGTTTTACTGTTTCCAAGAACCAGATAATGACCTAAAAGATAATAAAGTATAACCAACACTGACCTGGAAGAATTTGTGTCTTTTGATCTCCAATGCATCGTCTTCTCCTGCTCCAAGCCGCATCTCAGGATTTTTCTGCAGCAGCTGAGATCAATCAAGGGAAGTCAATGAACTTCAAAACACAACAAATGATACCACTGTCTGAATAATAACAGAAATCCAACCTTTTGGATAAGGGACACAGCATCAGGAGAAAGGAAGCGGGGGAAACGCACGTCATCATTGACGATACTGTCGAACACTTCCTCTTCATCGTCACCTGGAAAAGGTGACTGAAAGAGAACAGATACAAACATAATAGTTCACAAAATATTCAGTCAAGTCATAAAATATTATCCAAATGACCTTTACTGTAACTGTGTCAGCATCTGGCCTGAAATCCGCTCCAATACTTTAGTTCTGTATGTTTACACAGACCTCTCCAACGAGCATCTCGTAGATGAGGACCCCCAGCCCCCACCAGTCCACACTGCGAGTGTAGTTGTTCTCTGTCAGGACCTCTGGGGCCAAAAACTCTGGTGTGCCACAAAATGTTGAAGTGCGATCCCCGTGGCCCATTCCTAAACATAGGACACTTGACCTTAGATACTATTATACACACTGTATTGAATACATATTTGTCAATAATATTTTCACATACTTCATTTTTCTTTTTTTGTTATCAGTGGGGTTTTTTTTTCCCAAAAGGATATATTATTATGATGGTGGGTGTATGTGTTAGTTTTGGTTGATTGGATAATGGACCAAATTACTCTTTTTTTAATCTTTTACCTTCTTTGCATAAGCCAAAATCTGCTATCCTGATGAACCCATCAGCGTCCATTAGCAGATTGTCCAGCTTTAGATCCCTGAGAAACAGATAGAACCAGGCAAAAAAGAGACAGATTTCTGCCACACAGTCCCAGCATGCAGTTGGGTTTAAAATGTAACTTTATTGAAAGCAGAACAAAGGACTCACCTGTAAACAATTTTGTTTCGGTGGAGAAACTCCAAGCCCAAGAGCACACATGATGAATAAAACCTTTGAATGAAGACACAAAATTAACAGGATGGATAAATATTTAGTGTGTTACAGTTTTGCTGCATGGCACAGGCCTCATGTTCACAGTGGCAGGTTCTTACAGAGTCTGTTTCTCGGTGAAGATGCTGGTGTGAATGTGTGTCATGAGGTCTCCTCCAGGTGAATAGGCTATCACAAAGCACACGTGGTCTGCAGTCTGAAAGCAGCCATGCAGATTCACCAGGAAAGGATGCTGTGAGGAATTTATCACTTCAAAGATCCTCTTCTCACACATGAGGCTGCAAAAGCACAATCACACATTTGTGATCAGTCATAAAATTTACTTTAAAATAATAAGTTATTAATTCAGCATGAGGTTACAGTGAAAGTCTGCTCACTATAGCTGGTTACTAATGACTGCATCTTTACAAAATGTGCTATCAACTTGAAGATTACTGGTTAAGAAGCAACATGTGAGACCAAAGTCATTTGACACTGCTGTATGCCTAAGTAGTACAAAAATTGAAAAGAAAGTACATTGTAAGCTGTCCAAACTCTCAGAAGTGACTAATGATAAGGGTGTGTAACATCATACCTGTCAACTTCATCACGTGTAACAATGTCTCCTTTCTTCAGGGCTTTAATTGCGTATAGTTTGCCAGACTTCTTATACTCAGCTAGCAGCACCTTGGATCACAAAGAAACTACAGCTCAAACACTGGACATAAAATGATATCCTTCCATCACTACTGAGTGGGGCTTTAGAAGACATGTGTACCTTTCCGAAATGTCCTCGTCCTAGAACTGAAATACAGTTAAAATCGTCCATTTGTAGTCCATTTTGTCTGAATGGGAAAAAAAAAAAAACCCCACATAAAAATGCTGAGCCGCTGTGTAATTCCTTCAGAGTTTCTATTTCTAGCATCTAGTTTGTCTAGTGATACAATATAAGGCTGCACTGTACTGTGAAAAATGGAAAGGTTGTTGGGGTAAATGTTAATTTAATTTAATTCATAAAAACACCAACAAGATTGTAATACCGTAACACAGCACTAGGATATTGGGAAAAAAAATCTGAAATAATGAGGAAAAAAAAAATCTAGATTCACACCTACTATAACTTACTTTGACAGTGATTGAATGGAGGGTTGTCGTTTAGGCTTTGGACTCTTGTTTTCACCAGGAGACTGGAAACAGAGAAAAGCAAGACACCAACTGGAGTTTAAATAGTTTAATTCAGAAAAAAAAAATACAATTATAGATGATATGAAGTGGCAGGTTTTAAGGAAAACTATTACTAATGCTATGTTCGTGATAAATGTTGTGTACATAGTGTGGAACTTCCACGTCATCAGCCCACAGTGATGGTGCTAATTTCACTGATGGAGTCTGTTACTGCCCGACTCACCAGAGGAGAGTCCTTCATGTTCTTTCTTGTGCGATGTGGAGACCTGCCAGATTGTTCATCAGCAAAATTCAGATTCATCACAGCCATTTCTCTAAAAGATGAAAAACTGTTAAGCACAGGAGTCCTACATTTATTCTTTTAACACAGCTGTGATTAAAAAAGACCCAGGACAAAAATTTATATATATATATTGCCACTTTACTGAAGTACACTTTAGAATTATTAAAGTTTCATGTTTCATGTTATGAAACAAAATGAAACCACTTTTCCAAGACACAGAAAAATATATAGTCATGTTCAGGTCAGATTTGACAAAACCTGACCACTGACTGGCATTGCATCTGCCAATCATATGTTTAATGCCCCTGGATTGTTTGCCCAGCAACACAACAACAAAATAAATAAATAAAATTTAAAAAAATCAGCCACTGTAGCTTCAAGTGGGAAACTCAACTTATGTATATTGTCCTTTAGAAATTATTCATTGACAGGATCGGTCTATAACCATGACAACTGAGGATGATCTAATTATTCTTATCTTACAAACAGAAACAATGTTAAATTGGGCAGTGCAAATTAAACAATTATCAATCTGTGAACCTACCAGCTTTACTCTTCAAATTCGTGTCATAAGATTGTTTCTTAAAATAGGAGAGCATAATAATCCAAATTAGTGATTTGTGAGACACTATGTGTACAGTTTAACAAAAGTACTTCCACCATAAAGTTATTTAGATTAGTTCAAGCTTGGCCTGAACACTTGAAAATTGGCTCCTTTATTGCATCTCCACTTTACCATTTATTGGAAAGAAATTAGATTTAATCAATTTCACTTTTAGAATTATAACTCAAGTTTGTTATATAGCCACTGCGTCTCGATAACACTGAATGCAGGTCAGTGCTCGGACCACTTTCCACTTGTCCTCTTAAGTCATATTCTCTCTAGTCTCACATATCGAGTGGGTAGAAAAACAGCCTCGAGTCAACATGGAAAGCTGAGCAAAGAAGTTAACAGCTCACTTTTGTATTACTTCTTTCATAGATGTGACAAAGAGAAGTTTCTGGGTCACAGTGTCTGACAGTAGCACAGAGCCTTACTGAGCAGGAGAACTCATAGATGATGCGAGGGCAGTGTTAGTGCCAGCTAACGGAGGACTCATGGCCTCCAGGGAGCTGCAGGGAGGAGGCAGGATGCTCATCATCAAACGACCCCATGTGGCAAAGTTCATATTCATCTGTGCAGCACGCAGGAAGTCCTTCCCTATGAAGCGCAATAGAGGATGGAGACTGAATATGTTTATAAGAATAGCATCTGAAACTTAAATAAGTTGTTTTTTAAAAATCTGTTTCATACTTCACATACACTTAAAACGGTGTTTAGTAAATGTCTGTTCAATTTGACCAACATGTTGAATTTTTCTTTGAAGTCAAAAGAATGAGAGCTAATTTTAATACAATATATTTTCATGACATTTAAAGAGAGTTGGATAAAGCCCATGCTTTCAGCAACGTTCAGTATTTACTTTTTCCTAATTTTAAACTACTTCTCAGAATAGGTACACCGAATTTCTCTAGAGTTACATACAACTACAATTCAGAGAGGTTCATAATAACCACTTCTTAACTATCATAAAACAATTGTTATGCATTAACAGATTTATGTACAATATTTAATATAATATGACAATAAATACCATACTTTACCTTTTTCTTTGGGGAATATCCTCCTCTGCCTTTGTAATTTGGAGCGCCGTTCAATAACTGGATTTATAAATGTCACCTAGAAACAAAGATGATTCAGCAACACTAATTAATACCATATTCATATTTACTGTATGTCACATCCGTGAAGATATGAGAATGCAGTCAGTGTTGTTACAGTCATCACATCATAGTGTGGCAAGTTCTAAAATGATCATGTCCATCATCCAGTGTAGTATTAATTATAATGAGAGATAATAGTGTTAATAAACTGTCTTCAATCTCAGATATAAGGTTGAGGACCTCAATAAAAAGGATGCCCTGAGGTTCCAGCTGCAGACACATGCCATGTCGCTGGTTATCCAGGAAGTCCTCCAACCGTAGGAACTTCACCCCACTCAGTGCACGCCAGTCTCTCCAGTACACAGCAATTTCCAACTCCCTGGACTGAATCAACACAGATATGATAAATACAGTAGGTGCAAAAGTGAGACCACATTGGAAATGTACAATATTTCAATAGAAAGATAAAGATTTAGGAAGATTTTATAAAAATCAAACTTTGTAAAAAGTTACAATCATTTCCTAACTGAAAAATATTGACACATTCAAAAAAATTTAAATTTTTGCTATTTTGAATCAAATACACGCACACAAATACAGCCTTAAGAAAGCTCTTCCACAGGATATTTTACTGCTGTTCTCACAGAATAACTCACTGTGATTGGTTCTCTGATTATTTATTTTACTGTAAAAAATTAAATCTGCTTAGAGTTCCTAGAGTCAAAGTTAAAAAGAGAGAACAAGAGCTTGTGCATCCAGCACAATATTAGAAGTCAAGTCTTAAGCACGGACACTAGATTTGTATGACTAAAGCCAGATTAGAGCAAATGTGGATGGATTAGCCGTGGGATTACATGGGTAGAGCAAGAGACTAACACAGTATCAAAGACATACTTGGCCATTCTCACTCTCACAAGGACAAAAAGTCAGACTGGTTTTATCGTTTTGGCCTGGTAACAGATGTTCACCATTAAGGCTAACAGAGACGACATTCTGCTGTAATCTATGTGAAATGGTTAGATTAAGATATTGACAGACTACTATGATGACTCTGAGCCCAATAGAAAATGCAGAGAAAGATGTCTAGAGATGGGGGTTGATAATTCTGGACTGTCAAATAACTTTTTTAATGTAATATTTTCTACATTTGTTACTGGCCTTAAAATATCACAAACTGAATCGTTTCAGAGAAACTGAACTCTTTTGGAGGAAAATTTAAATTTTGGCCAAAAACAGACACAAGAGAAATACTTTTTAATTTTTTATAAACTGGTAATTCATTGTGATCCCAAAATAAAATGAAGTATTCTTCCAAGTCTAAAAATACTAAAACTTTTGTGGGAGATCATAAGTTCCAGTCAAGAGACAGCAACTCTATAATGATGCTTTCATGTTGTCCCCAAACTGAACGAAGTAGACAATTTCAAATAGGAGTTTTGGCTCATTTATAAGTTGACTGTCTCACTGCAATAAAAGTCACTGACCCTCTCCAGCTCGATGCTGAAGCTCTGGCCCCAGGCCTCTTTGCCCAGCTGTCTCCAGTGTGTGCGACTCACTATCTTGTTGTCCACCTTCAGCATGGCGCTTATCTCCGCTGAGAAACAAAAATATATCAATTATATGCACAAGCACAAGTTCGAACGAAGTCTAATTGTCAAAGTTATTTTAATCTAAGTCTAAGTGGATACACAGTTCTATGTACTGAGGGAAGAAAAATAGCTCATACAAACTATAGTTCAATTGTTACTTTACAAGATAACTCATCAGCCTTTGTAGTCTTTCTCATCTTCAGTGATTTTCCATCTGAGACACCTCCAGGTGTGGGTAAAACATTGGAGACACGACCACGACCTGGAACAGAGTCCAGCAGGTCCTGGCAGCCCATCAAGCATACCTCTAACCGACCTGAGGAAAGGCATCCACATGATGTAATGAGTATGGAGAAACAGCTTATAAATACCTGAGAGTGACTGTACGAGAATATCTGAAAAAGACAATTCAAGAAAACTAGATCAGGTTATCACTGAGTCATCAAAGCTTAAATATTATCACCAACCTGTTAGACTGGCTGGTTTGAAGAAAGAGGAACAGCAGGATGGGGTTGGAGTATGGGATGGCTTCTTGGGCGTGCCATAGGATGGGGAGGTTCCTGTCATTAGTTCCTCCTTAATGGCAGCATATTTGGGATGGTCTGGAGGCATTTCATTTAACCGTCTCTCTAGAGAGAGACGCAACAAGTCCACCTTCTGAGATGATTCGTGCATTCGAGCCTGAGCCTGAGAGGAACACGGCACTCAGATTGAACTCCTAATGCTTTAGTATCAACTTCCAAAGGAGATGACAGGGTTATAGTGTAAATCTTCGACTGATTGTCTTGGTGTTTTTATTATAACATTTAAAGAATTACAAGGCACACCTGTTATTAGAAAAACAGCGTATGTGACTGCCTCTTGAAGATATGTTTGCAGAGCCATTATCAGTACAATAAATAGCAAACAGAAAACAGAGGTACAGAAAAACAGTGGAAGGAGGAGGCGAGCCCAAAGCTTAGGCTGATATTGTGCATCACAAATTTTGTAGCATCCTTTTTATTAATGGTGTTTTTAGGCCACATTTTTCAGGCACTTAAAAAGGTATCAGATCTTTAAATACAGTAATTAAATCAACTAAATATAAAAGTACATGTCAAGTGAAGCCCAAATTTTATATGGTTATAATAAACAAACAAACAAACAAATAAATAAATAAATACCCACCTCTGCCAGTATACGTCGGTCCTGGTTCTTCTGTCCACTCAGCTGTTTTACCACATTTTTTGCTCCCTCTGCCACAGCTGATTCAATCCTGATGCGGTGCAAAAGTTCAGCCACTCGCACGTCCAAAGGACTGATCATGTCCACAGGGTGACCTGTGGCCATGAAGGGAAAATTAGGCTGAAGACATCATGGGAATAAAACATACAGGATAGATCTTATCTATGGTGTACTGAGCTCTACAGGTCAGCAAATACAAAATCGAACATCGACAATTATTACATTTTTGTATTTGTATTTTAAGTTGGTGACCACTTCAAATTTGTACTTGTCTTGTTTTCAGCCAGTATGTGATACACTGATGCAAACCGACTAAAAACCAGCCCTGTTGACAAAAAAGGCCAAAAAAGGTTGATCATTCACAGAAGAGAAAAATGTTGGCATGTACTGCGCTTTGTCACCTTAAACTTCCAATCAAAGAAGCCACTGCCTCTAATAATTTGCACTGATGGTTGACATAATAAGACCAGGACAAGAACTGTGTGTGTAGTGAGATTTACCAAGTGCACTATCACCATCTTTGACTTGATTGATTTTGATAATCTGCATGCGCAGCAGCTCAATCTTAGTGCGGCTGTCCTGTAACATCTGCTGAGCTGTGGACAGAATTTTTCTGTCCTGCAAAAAAAAAAAAAAAAGAAGACAAAGTAATTAATGCTTATACAAAGTTGAAACATTAACAAGTGTTAATTGATGCTATTGCCATACATCAGTCTTTACTGTCTTATGGATATGACTTTTTGGTTATTGTATGTCACTTTCTTCAACTCAATTTCCTCAATTTGTACTGTAAAAACACATGTACAACATTCTTCCCACATGTACAGCATTTTTGCCATTCAGAGTTTCATATTTAATTGAGGCGTTTCATCAACCAAATAAACAAAAATAAAAGCAGAAATAAATCTATAATAATAGGCTTCATTAAGGTTTACATTTCATTCATGGCCTAGTTCCATTAATTACACCAGGGCCCCTAAGTTAACAAAAATCAAAAGTCATAACACAAAAAGAATGACAAGAATTAATTAAGAAGTGGTACCTTTATCAAGAGTGATGAGAAGGATAACAGTCAAAAGGAACTAACTAAATAGAGAGACTCCTGGAACACCAGTGTGATTTATGTACCTTGACTGAGCCGTTGGTGTAAGTATGGATGATGTTCTCTGCTCCCTGTTTGACTTTACTCTCCATGGTAAGCTGTTTCTTCAGGGTCCTGACTCTATTGGCCAGAGGTGATGTGTCGTCATCCCACTGACACAACTCTGGTGACTTACCGTCTACTTCAACCATACCACCTGCTTCAAAATAATCATATGGCTTATTAGGATTTCACTAAACTGAACAACTGCTTACATAATGGCAACAGCCACCAAATTCCCAATCTAAAGCAGAGACCTTTAGTAACCATATGGGTAAACCAAATAGGTTTCACTTACTTGTCACATTGTCCTTCTCGGTGGCCATAGACCTAGCGTTGAGCTCCTGCAGTTGCCAGTGCAGCTTCTCCAGCTTGCGGTTTGAGGCCTTCAGCTGGCCCTCCACATCAGCTGCACTCTTACGATTGGTGACCGCCCGCCGCAGCCTCTCGGCAGCTTCCTTTATTTTCAGTTCTAGCTGGATCTGTTGCCTGAGCAGCGTACGGGCATCTTCCAAACGCTGCTGAAATTCAGGGTCAAGAATGTCGCCTTCATCCAGACCCTGCAGAGAGCCGCTCTGAAGGACAAAATGACCAGGTCAGGATGTTATCACTAGACTTGATATTATGCGTTTAAAATTCACTGCTAAAACAGCATAAACCCCCACTGCAGTCACGAGTTATTCTGCATAGCAAATGTGTCATATGTGGGACTCCACATCTTTTAATCAATCTATATTTAAAAATACATGAATATATAGATTTAGAAGAAGTTTAAAATGTGTTGCTTAAGACTGTTTAATCCATTGACAGTAACCACAACACATTTTACCAGCCTGTGATTAGGTTTTACCTTATTAAATCATATGTACAAGATGGAAATTAAGAAATGCACAGTTTTAGAGAAAAATTAGCAAAATGCAAAGACAGGCAAACTCAATTTGATGTGAATCCAACATTTCAAAGGATTAGGTTTTTACATCGTTTAAAAAAAAAAAAAAAAAGAAAAAAAGTCTCCCCCTTGTGGATAAAGATTTGTTGCCATTTCAACAACTTCAAAACTTTTTTAAAAAAACAGATTTCCATCATGCTCAGAAAATGAGGTTCAACAACAAACTACCTTTTCAGCACAACCAAGCATTCATCTACAATGCTAAAAGCAAGATCTGTCATAATGACAAATAAGGAAGTAAAATCTAGAGTTTACCTTTTCAGTTTGGGTTGTCTCAATTCTCATGAAGTTTTCATATTGTGTTAGTTTTTTTTTTTTTTAATGCAGCTGTCAATGCTGTATTCCTGCTCTAAGCAACCAGTAACCCACAGTCAAAACCTTGCTGCTGCATTGAAGTAACACCTTGTAAGAATTATCCACACCTTCATGCATAGTTACTCTGAAAGGCAGTGTGGCATCTGTGAATACAACAATACAAAAATATATAGTGAACTGTATATTTGTTTTAGTATTCATCCATTCACTAAACTGCTTGATGCTTTGCAGCCAGTCTCAGTATGTACCTAGTAGGTCTATGACAGTGGACAGCAAAATAAATGGTGAATAGAAAGCAGAGCATGAGAGAGAAATGCACAGACATGCAAAACCTAACCAATTTGCTTATTGACTTTTTTGTTTGTTTGCTTTTAAGCAATAGCTCCAATTACATTGCGCTAGCCACTTGACTGAAGTTACCACTTAGCCTACCACTAAGTATGGAATAATCAGCATTAAACATATTGTACTGTTTTTTTTAATGACATCCAGATACATCCATTGGATCATAGCTACAGGATAAGTAATAAACACTGCAGTTGATAAAAACCACAATAAATTCAATTTGTTTAGGTTACTTTAAAAACCAGATTGGGTTCTTTCCTATTTACGTTAGAAGCCTGATTTAAGAGCTTAAAGCTCTGGCCTCATAATAGTGAACAATTAAAAATGGAAAAGGTCTACTGAGTTTCTAAAGATAATTCGGTCAAGCATTGTGTCTTTTCTGATCAATTACTTGAAAAAAAAAAGGGTAAAAAGGTAAGATATCTAATTTGTAGTCAAATAATCCTATACACAAATCCCATTCCTGTAAACAAATCCATAACAAATCAAGAATTTTCTATTTTTGTAAAACATTTTAGGTACAGTTTAAGTATATATAAGGTTTAAAGTCTTGTTAAACTATCACTCCACCCCAGTACTGGATACAAAGAAACATCAACAATTACTACGTTGGATCAGTAGTCCCTTTAGGGGACGATCAGCTATAGAAGCTGCCCTGCCTTTGTGTTTTATCAGTATCTGTTCCATTTTATTATGTAGCCTACTGCATTACCTAATAGCCACACCTCTTACCAATCAAAACAAGTACATCTGCATCAGTTTTGAAAAGACTTCGTGACATTTTATATTGTTACGATATAACCATTTACCGATAATCATCATCATCTGACTGGAAACAGTTAAATTTTTCCTAGTTTGTGTACTCCATTAATTCAACCCAAGAGGAAGTCACTGATTCAAGTAAAATCTGTCGAGGATATAACTTTTTTTTAGTTACCAGTGATTGTTCTAATAAAAAAAAAAAAGGAAAACGAAATTAAGAGTAGACTAGACGTTGTTTTTATTTTGACAGAAGTAATTTTAACAGGTGTATTTGTGGATAAAGGCATTTGATCAAGTCCACACAGTAGTCGTAGGGAACCAAACAAGACAAACAGGAAAATCCAGTGCGCGTGTCTGTCTGGGAAGGTTGTAACTTATTTAACAGGTATTTACTTCATTAATCATCATGTAACATATCCGTTCAACACGTCTGTGCGATAACAAACTTTGGTTTCAACTATTAGCCACGACGGTTGGTTTAATCGTTTACCTGTATTGTTAAACCTGACATGATGGCTGACAGTTGGACATTCACACAGCGTCAACGTCCGCTCCACACCGGCGGCAAACGGTCCTCTTCACGGGCCACAGAGTCAAGTCAGCGGAGGGGCTCCAAGAAAAATGGCTCGACGAGCTGAGGCAAACTGACAGCGGCATGCGAAATTCAACGTCTGCCGAGGCGGCTCACGGTCCCCGCAGACGGCTCCCACAGTTCATTGTAGAAACAAATCTCAGTAAAAAAAAAAGTTTGAAATGACTTTTACGGGGCCTCGACACACAGCCAACGTCAGCAGGAGTTGACCGTATTGGTTGGTTTTCCGTCATGACACAGATGATGTGAGAGCCAATCACGTTTAAGTATTTAACGCACCTGCTGAGGTAGCCACATGATGCGTTTATGTACTGCCAGTAATCCCATGACGTGCCTTAATTTATATAGGGTGATGGATAGTGTTTGTAAAATAAATACGCAAATAGCCGGGACGAAACAGAAATTTATTTAAGGTTAAAGAACAAAAAATAGGCTCACCTCCAAATATGGGCTATTAATTTATTCAACCAGGAAGTCTCACTGAGAGCATAAATTTATTTCGCAAAGGAGACACGGCCAAGGTAGCAGCCGCGCGAAGTCAACGCATACAGGATACGAAATTTGACAATAAAACGGAATAGAAGCTATTCAAGTACAATAGCCTCTCAAGAAAAATTGTACTCCTTCATTTTCCTTAACCTAATAATAAACACTGAAACAAACAATGGGAAAAAATATTGAGGACTCTCAAAAACTAAAGCCAATAAATAAAACAATGATGTCAATAAATCAGACAGCTATATTGTCAAGATTGATTCATTAGTTTTTTAGTCTACTGAATACCAAACACTGAGAAAAAGAGTCAGATAGTGTTTGTCTCAAATGTCTTGTTTGTTCGACAGCCCAAAGATATTTAGTTCACTGTCATGAATTCGTAAAGACGGGAAATGTTCAGATGAAAGGAACTGGAATGGGGATTTTTTTTTTTTTTAATTGTGTGTAAATTTGTGATGAAACATCTAAATATTTGCTGATTTGATAGTTAAATAATCAGTTAACTGAATAGTTGTTGCAGCTCTAATTTAAAAAAAAAAAAAAAAAAAGATCTGTGTTTGACAAGATTTAAGTAGGAGCTATCCCCAAAGAAGTCCCATCATGGCTTAATCATCCTATTTCTGTCTTTAGAAAGAAAATGTTTAATGAACTCATGTACCTCATGAATGTTGACACTGTCTACAAATGCATTGAACAGTGTCCTTCACAGCTGCCTGGGCCAGTGCATGAAGTATGAATTATGACCTGCCTGCCAACCTTTCCAACCACACAAATGGGTGGAGTTGGAAATATTCACTCATTTTTGTTACACCATGGCCATGTCATGTAAACATGTGTGTTTTGGTGTTTTGGGGGTGAGTGTTGGAGTTTCCGTTCTTTAGATTGTTTTCAGTGAACACGCCCTCTTGCTTCCACAAGAAACTGGGGCTTCAGTGAAAAACAAATGGTCTTTCATTAGTGCACCCAATGAAATAACCACAAATAGCCACAGTAACAGATTTTGTTTTCTTAACTTATGTCTATGTTATTTCTTTCATGGTGTTTCTGTATTTATGTGTTTTGTTTTGTCAAAACTGTGATGGAGGCTATGATTTGCAAACAAACTATAAACACAGATCACCTATGGAGGAACATACCAATAAAATAACCTGAAAATGAACCTGAGCTGATCATTACTTCCACCTTCATGGTGGAAGTAATGATCAGGTGTCTGTCTGTCTTTCATAGACAGACAGACAGACAGACAGACACAGACAGACAGATAGACAGATAGACAGACAGATAGATAGATAGATAGATAGATAGATAGATAGATAGATACATACATACATACATACATACATACATACATACATACATACATACATACATACATACATACATACATACATACATACTAGGAAATTACAGTGTAGCAACATGAAAGGTGCCACTTTTTTTGTGTGTGTGTTATTCATACATTCAGTTTTATAGTCTTTATTTTTGATGTAGAATATATTGCGATGAATACTTCATTTTCAATATGGCTTAACATACAATCATAGTCATAATAAATTTAATGATAATGATAATTAAAATCAAGGCAATTCAATAAAAAAAAAATAAAACCATAGTTATAATTACAATCGTTAAACTATAAAGCAGATTGATAATCTATTAGAAGCAAAATATGATTAAAACTAAATAAAATGTCTCAAGGATGTAGTGAGGTCGGCTCAAGAACTTTCTTTATTTTATTAGAAGTAAAGATGTGACTTCAGTGCTCCATATTCACATATTGTCATACATACAACTATACACTGTTAAACTATTCTTTACTCATCAATGAAAACATCACCTGTTTCTTCTTAAAATCTACAGTAAATAAGCCTAATGAATGATGACATCATAATGAATTAGATTTAAGGAAAGGTTTGCAATAATATTATGGAAAAGCAACAAAGCTATGATATTTAAAGAAATGCTTTACCAATAAAGACCCAAAGACCCACCATTGACCAAAACCATCTACTGATCTAAGATGTTTGTTGCCTGTTGATTCACTAATCCTATCAAAACATGCAAACACTTGGTGTAAAATGCAGTTTGCCATCTTTTCATGGTCATCAGATATCACCCATTTGGACGTTAAGAAGCTCTGTGGTTATTGTGGAAACACTATAATCTTCTACAACATTGATTCACAAAACCCATGGAGTTGGATCAATGACAACTGATGGACATACTTATTTTTATGTTTGGTTAATGATATTTTTTCCTGATTTGTTGTGATACCGATTAAATTTACTCTTAGTTTTCATGAAAACATGATCACTGAATTAAATACAGTAAAATACATGAGTTATGCAGAAAATCGTTAAAATAAAGAGGATAATATTATAATAAATGGTGATAAATCACTTAAGTCTGGTGAAATATAGAGAATAATTTATTTGGGAACTGGGAACGTAGCACTGGGTATTTATGGGTTAAACCACAACCTGGTTTATAAAAGTCAAGGATGTCCATCAGTTATCACTTAGCAGCAGATCAGTTAAACTTGCCTGAATTAACCAGTGTATTGTAGAGGGCGGCAGGCAGCAATGTCAAACTCCGGCCAGATGAGGGCGGTAGAGCGCCGTCCATATGTTCATCAACCCAGCGCCACAGAGAGAAACAAGCGTGTGAGAAGCTGCGCTCGTTTCTCCTTATCGTGGGCTTTAAGGCACGCACTCTATGTAAGGTGGAAGTAACTTTTATCCAGCAGTGAAGAGTTACAAAATCGCTCGGAATATAATTCTGGTCGAAAGAGTCACGGCAGTCGATAACAATGTCGGCCTCAGCGGCGAAAGTCAGTAGGAAGGAGAATTCAAATCACGACGGAGCGGACGAGACCTCTGGTAACGTTAAGGAATGGCGGTTATCCTGTACAACGCCATTTTCATTTGTTTTTCGTCATTTTGTTATTTACAGCGTAGTTTGTTATGCACTGATGGGTTGAAATACAATATATTAGAAACAGCCTTGCCAAATTTATCGTCCCTTGCAAATGCACGGAAGGGTAAAAAATGCTATTGTGCAGCACTCCACTGTAATGTTGCATGCTAGCAGTGGCTAACTGTAGCCAGCGTGAGTATAAGCTAGCTCTTAGCTTGCATTAGCTTCGTAGTACACAAGGAGGCCAGCATTTGCATTGCATAAGCCACATCTAGCATTATGTGCACTTATTGTTCACAGGAACACGTTTATGCATTTACGAGAAGGGTTTACGTCCGAGTGCGTTCAGATATGCATGCGTTCGCGTTAGCACCAAGCTACATAAATGAGTCTTTGTCCTCATTATTAGCTGCATGTACACTTTGTCCAGTTTCCCACCACACTAGTGAGGCCGAGCTCTGATGCCGTGAGTGCTAGCCGCTCAGTTATACACAACAGAGCGTGAGAGCTTGTCTTTTGTCTGTGGTGAGCTGCTCAGCAAAACGTAAACAAACACATTTTTCCGAGTTGATATCTCTAATTTTGCCGTGAAGTGACATTTCGACGGTAGTGTATTTTAGAAATGCATTAGTAGATCGTAGCAGAGCTTTCCGTCTATTATCAGCGTGACAAACGGCGGATCACACTGAGCAGTAGGCGAGCCCCTCATTCAAACCAGGCCGCCTTTAGCAGCAACAGGAAGCTCCAGACTGCAGGAGGCAGAGGGTCTGTGCCGTGGATCCACCGCACACACACCAAACGCACCACAGCCAGCGGGACGAGCATTAGCGCACATGTAGCAGCGGAGCGGTGCTATGCCTAATGATTTTTATATTATTGTTTTACTAACATTTACATTTTGTCAGTAGCTGAGGGGAGATCAACCATATTCTAAGTTGATCACAGCTTGAAGCGATTATTTAGAAATGTATTTATGCCGTTGTACATCTCTAAGTGAAACGTTCCTATTGTAGTTCTTAAAACACTAGAAACGTAGAAAGTAGAAAACAAAAATAAAACTGCTTGGAAAAAATAATTAACTAACACAATTGACCACAAATTGTTTTCCTTGTAGTTTCCCTCCAAAATCTGATTGTTTTGACAGGGACTGTTCAGCTGTGCGTTTTGTGCAGTGGAATTATTGCACACAAGTTCAAAAGAAAAGGCATTTTGATTTTGCTGGCCAAATGTTGTGATATTTATGTTTTAACTTAATAAATTTATCTTATGTGTGTAATTGCTGTACAATAGTTTGTCTTGATTTTATTTCAAAAGAAATTTAGAAAGTGTTTAAATGTATGATATTGATAAAAACAAATATTCTAAAACTCCAGTCCTACCAATTTGCCCTATAACCGTATCATTTCTGCAGAAACATGAAGTGTATTAATCAGAATTCTCTTTCGCACACTTGAGGTGAATATGGTAACAAACAAAAAAATAAGAGCAACTCCTCCAGTAATTGCTTGGTTTTCCGTGGCAAGTTTGATTTTACTGAATGAGTTTTTCCTCTAATGCTTAATGCATTATTTGAATTTTGGATTATGTAGGTAACCAAAAGTTCATAAGTGCTTGTAGGCAAACTTTGCTGTGTCTTGCTACAGACAAACCTTTTTCTTCTCCAGGTTGTTATTCAGTCACTCCTGCAGAATTTTTGATCTAAGTGCTGAGCCCCATTGATTTATTTAAAAAAAAAAATCATGTGGATTTTTCATTGATTAGCTAAAATTAGTCAGATCTTTATTTTTTTTTAACTTTAATTACGGTATTATTAGTTATGTTGTAATTGATTCGAAGTTGTCATGCGGTGTGAGTTGCTATTATTCTGAAAAGCTCATGAAATCTTTCTTTTTTCTTTTTTTTTTTACAGAAAAAGAGCAACAGGAAGCCATTGAACACATTGACGAAGTACAGAATGAAATTGACAGGTATGTTTGAACTTGATTGCTATTTAAAATTAGTGTATGGAGCAGTTTTTTGAATGTTTTTTCCCTTCCTTCTCAGACTGAATGAACAGGCTAGTGAAGAAATTTTAAAAGTAGAGCAGAAGTACAACAAATTACGCCAGCCATTCTTTCAGAAGCGATCAGAACTCATAGCCAAAATCCCAAATTTCTGGGTCACAACATTTGTCAACCATCCACAGGGTAAGTGTCTTAATTTTTCTACCCATATTTTGTGTAGTCTAAATTGGAATGTGTGTTTTGTTGGGAAAAATAGAAAATGTGTGGGGTTTTTTGTTTGTTTTTTTGTTTTGTTTTTACTCATCTATTATTAAATAAACAGTCTTTCAAAAAAAAAAAAAGCAGTGTTTATACTCGAGTCACTCAAGTCTGATGCTGCAGGGAATTTTCATGTCTAGTTTCAGCTCTTCTGGGGGAGGAAGATGAGGAAGCACTTCATTACTTGTCAAGGGTGGAGGTCACCGAGTTCGAGGACATCAAGTCTGGATATAGAATAGATTTTGTGAGTGTGCCAATTCACATTTTATTGCAAGTTTTAATGTGACAACTAGAATATTAATATAATATTGAAGTTGTTTTTTCTCTTTTCCAGTATTTCGATGAGAACCCCTACTTCGAGAACAAAGCCCTTTCCAAAGAGTTTAACGTAAATGAAGGTGGAGATCCTGTGTCCAAATCCACTGAAATCAAATGGAAAGCTGGAAAGGTTGGTTTACTGCTTGTCTGGATTGTATGAAACAAATTGTTGTGTAATAGCAGCTACACAAAGAGTAAGATAAAGTGATTCGCTGCCCTTTTGTCTGCTAGTCTGGGGTGTATTTCATACAGGAGTAGTAGTTTGTCATATACACTTGGCATACATGAAAGCAGAGTACCACAGATTAACAGCACAATAAACATTTTAAAGCAGGCATACATTTTAAAATGCTATTGAAATAAAATCCTCACTGTAACTTTGACTGGGCACTCATTTCAGGATTTGACGAAGCGTACAGGCCAGACGCCAAATAAATCTGGGAAGAAAAGGCAGCATGAGGAACCCGAGAGCTTCTTCACCTGGTTCACCGACCATTCGGATGCAGGAGCTGATGAATTGGGAGAAGTGATCAAGGATGACATCTGGCCCAACCCCCTCCAGTACTACTTGGTAAGATGATCACTGTCCACTTTGGTCCTCTCACTCAAGCCAGTTGTACATTCCATCCTTTGTCCCCTGATAACATCAATAGGATTTCACTTCATAGAATATTTAATGTGGAACAAAAGTGAAGATTTATAATTATCTCTTAAATTAAAAAAAAAATAAATCTGACAGAGAGATCTATATATTTGCCTCCTGTGTGATTTGGCCACTCATCTTTTTAACGACGAATGAATTTGAAGCTATAAGAGCCTTTAAAGGATTGGAGGCACCGGGACAAAACCTTCCTACATGTGACATTACTTTGGCAGTGGAATGAGCAGTAAATACATGAGGTGAAGTTTATTAATCCTGTCAGGAAAATTCAATAGATATAGGCTATGTATTAAAATAAAATACAGGAAAATTAAAAAAGGTAACTCATTTTTTTTGGTGGAAAAATAGTAGGTTAAGTAAGTAAAGTTTATTTCTATAGCACCTTTCACAGACAAGGGAGGTCAGAAAGTGCTTTACAAAGGATCAATAAAATACAGATAAATACAAGTCCAATAAAATACAAATAAAAAAATACAGTCATAAAAGGAACACATTAAAAATAACATGATGGTCATAAAACACCCCCTAGTCTACTGCAGATTAAAATGCTTGGAGGAACAGGTGGGTTTTAAGATTAATATTTAAAAGAAACATAATAATAAATAAATATTCACCTTATTTTTATTTCTTTGTAAATTTTGGCAACTAGCCACTCCGTGTTTTGTTGGTTCATTGCCTCAGAGTCTCCACTGGTGGCTCCAAACTGTAGGTAATTCAGTCGCGTAAAGCCTGCGGAAAATACCAACTGAATAAAAGTGGTCATAAAGGCCTCACAATGACTGCGTTAGACCCTTGAATCACTTCAGTTTTACATGAGGACCACCCAATCTTCAGAAGGAAGACTATGTGCAGAGATAGGAGTCACAAAAGTTTCAAATCAGATAAGATCTCAGCAGGTTTAAAAAAAAAAAAAAAGAGTGGATTTTGAAGTTAATGTTCCATAAAGTTACTTAATACAGCAGTGAAATACTAGTTCAATAAGACATGACAAAGAGCATATATAGAGGCCTGTAGTCAGAAAAACATGACGTTTCTGTACTAATCACCCAATATGATTGACACTTCAACTGCAAAGTGACACTTCACAAGTGAAACTCTTAATATTTTTCAATACTTTTTTTTACTGTTTGGATGTGAAACGGGTCTTCTATTGTATTCACAGTGGCCTCAAAGTCGTAATGTAACTTGTTGAGACCTGCTTTACTGACGATATCAGTCACAGACGCAGAAGGGAAGATGAGTCGTGTGTGTGTGGTTTCATCTCGTAGGAGGATTCTGTAAATAACTCACAGCTCAATCTGTGACTGAATAAACAATTGGTTATGGATTCAAATAAAGATCAGAAGGTTAACAACTGAAATGCTCTATAGGTCCCTGACATGGAGGATGAAGAAGGTGACGGCGATGACGACGACGATGAAGAGGAGGGCCTGGAAGATATTGATGAGGGGGAGGAGGAGGAGGAAGGTGAAGATGAAGATGAGGACGGTGACGGGGAAGACGGAGAGGTAAGAACACTGCAGAGTAGGGCTGGGAAATCTGATTTTGTGCATAATTTTAATTTAGTACATAGATGTGGTGTAGATTACGCAATATTAATTTAAAATGTGTCAAGTATTTATGTAAATGTGCGTTGATCGGAGCAATAATGTTGCTAAGCTAGTGAGTGAATATAAGAATGTTTTAATGTCAGCACTTGAAGTGTTTTGTTTTTCTACCGCTGAATTAATGTGATGATTTTACAGAGTTTTTATTAAAAAGCAGTTGGATTGGAACCCCTACAATTATCCCAAATAAAATGTTACCATGGTCTCAAAATCTATATTTAATATTGTTTTAATCGTGCAGATAGATGAATCATGTTTTCCTTCTTTATGCCCTACAGTGAGGTGAGAGGTTGACAAGAAATTACTAATCAGTTTGACTTAGAATATGAATCCCATGGTCTCTCATTCAGATTTCTTGCTGCCCACTGTGTAAAAGTACCAAACTAACACGTGTTTATGTCCATGCGTCCAATGAACAGCTGGTGTGACCCTGTTTTGTTTTGTTTTTTCTTTCAGGATGACGGTGAGGATGATTAAGTGTTTTCAGCAAACACCATGATCCAGTCATCCTTCTGTGATTTTCCTATAACCCACAGGAGCAAACTATTTTGTTTTTGGGGTGGGGGGGGTTTTGTAAAGAGAAAAGAAAAACAACTTTTTTTCCTGTGTGTTGTCAGCCTGTCCGTCCTCTTCCTCTGCAGCCGCGGCCTGCCCATAATACCATGTTTCCAGACCAGTTCATACACAGCAGGTCTACAC
>JAPSES010000081.1:14166019-14203776 GCA_029822895.1 Maxillicosta whitleyi | reverse complement strand
CGGTGGCTCTCTGGAAGTCTCACCTGTCATTGTTTCTGTACATCTCCCAAAGACATGCAAAAGAACTGAAGAAAAAAAAAATTTGTAGCATTCTGCACGTCATCCTACGTAGATTTAAAATACGTACAATAGCAATTTCTATGTAAGATATGAAATTACAGTTTCTGTTGAAGTTGTGAGTTCAATAAAATAAGCCATGGTGCAGTGATAACTTAATCATAGCATCCTTAGCCACTTTTATATATAAATGTATATTATAATATATCCAGTGGTGGGGGTTACTACTAAGGCTTACTAGAAGTTGCATTTCCTTTGTGACTTATTGTACTAATGGAACTGATTGAACGCACCAGCTTGTTCCTTTCAGCTGTTGTAAATGTTTTTGGGATATACATGTATCTTGGTAAGGCAGTTGTTAATTGTACACACTTTCTGGGGAGGAGTGGTGGGGACATTGGGGTTTGACACCAACTCTGGACTTTCATTAATAAAGTTTCATTTCTTTGTTTTTCAGGCACCCACAACAAAGTTTGAAATGTACATTTTTTTATAAAACAACCTAAAAGTCTAATTTTGAGCTTGGCTTAACATTGGGAGATAGGAGAGGGAAAAAAATATTTCTGTAGGGTCCTCTGTGGAGTCTGCAATGTTTCTCCTGTTCCACTGGAAACCTGTTCACATTAAATTAAGTGTACCAGTTGCTTTGTTACAATAAATAAATGTATACATGAACAACAGAGTCGTCTGATTACATTTGGATATTTAAAAACACTGCCATTAGATTCTTGCTGCTCTTTGGTTTGGTTTGATTTAAGCGTCTCGTGCATTTATAAGGGTCATAAATTGGGTTTTTCAAAGTTCAATGTGACCTGGTGCAGCTGAACAGCTATGGGTGCAGTGCTGTGCCTTTCAGGCCTTCAGTCACTGTTGTACTTCACTCATTTAGTTAATATTTTACTTACAATCTGGAACGTTTCCCAGGGCCTTGAAAACAGCTGTC
Source organism: Maxillicosta whitleyi (assembly GCA_029822895.1). NCBI lineage: Eukaryota > Metazoa > Chordata > Actinopteri > Perciformes > Neosebastidae > Maxillicosta > Maxillicosta whitleyi. The sequence continues at coordinate 14,202,776 of JAPSES010000081.1, read as the reverse complement.
ATCAGGCCTCCTAAAGAAGACTAGTCTTGATGCCACAGTAATGTACAACTATCAGCCCGTACCAAACCTGATAATTTTAGGTAAAGTGCTTGAGGGAGTTGTTTGCCAACAGCTGACTTGCTTCCACTGAACTATTGCTTTGATGATTCCAATCAGGTTTCAGGCCCCAGAACAACACTGAGACTGCTCTGATCAAGATGATCAATGACATCCATCTGAACACTGACAAAGCTAAAGTCTCAGTCTTAGTCCTGCTGGATCTGAGAAATGCATTTGACACAGTCTGTGATCTGATCTTGTTGCTGAGGTTAGAGGACTGGGTAGGGATCTCTGGTTCTGCCCTGAAATGGTTCCAGTCCTACCTTGAGGACAGGAAGTATTTTGTTCAAAAAGGAAACTGTTTGTCAAACCAAATGGCATTGAGTGACCTGTGGGGTACATCCTGGGTCCCCTCTTGTTCAATCTTTACATGTTGCCTTTGAGCCAGTTAATACGTTGTAATAACGTGTCGTGCCACAAAAGACGACACTCAGATTTCCATCTTACTGACAGCAGGTGAACATGGACCTGTAGACTGACTGTCACTGCCTCCAACAGATCACTGTGTGGATGCCAAACAACTTTGTCCAACTAAAGTCAGACCAAACTGAAGTCATTGCTCTTTGGCCACAAAACCCAGACAAAGTGTCGGCAGTCACCTGGAATCTCTTTAAAAGCTAAAAAAAAAAAAAAAAAAAAAATCAGGTTACAAATCTAGGGGTAATAATGAAGTCAGACCTAAACTTTAAGAGTCACATTGAATCAATAACATCATCAGCCTTTTACCATTTCGAAAACATTGACATAATCAAAGGTTTATTGTCTAAACCAGACATAGAGAGACTTATCTTGGACTACTTTCGGCACACTGTAAATCCACATCAGAACGTAGCGACAAAAAGAATACAAACCGGAAGTGAATCTACGATTTCCTTCTTGCATCGCGACAACCTCTTCGGAGTTCTTACCGTAACCGTGGTAACGGTACTGCGGAAAATGGCTCCGGTGTCGATGCTAAAAGTGGTGCTAATCTGACTGTTGACATATGAGGAAAACCCATAACAGAATGTTGATTTACAGACTGATGTAATAATATAAACTGTGGGCCGTTTTATGGTTTCAGCGCGTGCGCTTTTGCTTTTGGTGAATATTGAGAGTTTTTATTTTTAGGGAATCAGACTGGTTAGCATGTTTACGGATGAGGGCCTGGAGTCAGTGAGCATCGAGTCACTGTGGAGGAAATCCCAGCAGTCAGCACAGGAATCGGTAAGGCTGAGCATCAGATTAATGGCCCTACTGCATTTGACAGATTAATATTTAAGTATTTGTTCAAGCATCAAAATAGGCACAATAAGATGCTCTTTTAAGTTCAGATAATGGTCAGAAAGATGATCACCTACAGATGACGAGGATTCAAAAATCAGTTTCAACTGTATCAAGTAAAAAGGCAAATAAAGAAACTACTTGTAAATACTGAATGGACCCTTGTGGATGCCTCTAATTCGCTTTGCCCTGGGAACCCTTGAACCAAAAGTGTATGCGAAAAATAAAACCACTAAATAGCAATATTTTTCTACTTTTTTTTAATATACATAAATCTCTTAAACCACTTCCAGCTCTTCTCAAATCTACCTGAAAGTTCCATCATTTTCAGAATTTCAATCTTTTAAATGCCTGTTTGAATACATGCTGTCACTGTTGTTATTGTTAAAGGGGGGAAAAAAAACACAAAACATGTAATATTGTTCTTTTATGTGGGATAGTGGGAGGCTGATGGAGATTTGTGTCCTGACAATGATTGAATATATGGTAGTTTTGACCAGAGCTCAAGTGGTGTAAGAGATGTATGTGTGAAAAAGCAGGAAAAAAATATTGATATGCTGAATTTTGGCTTGAGGATCCCCAGAAGTGTTTTGCAGAAATTCAGTCATAAAGATAATGAAATCAAAAAACAAAAATGACAAAATGTACAAAAGTGGCCTTAGGGTTAAAGTGTAGGTCTGTGTCTCTAGAAATATTGAGTGTATGGTGTGACACATACCAAAATCAAAACAAAACGATTCTATAAAAAATGCAAAAGATGTAAGATAAACAAATATATCTCATCAGTTATTAAAAATAAAGAAGGGGTGAAGAATAGCATTAAAATAAGCCATAACATCACAACAAATTAAAAACATAGGTCTTTCATTTAGGAATAGTCCAGCATTTTTAGTCTATAAAAATCAGAAGGTACTCCCACTTCTACTTTTTTGTGATGTGTAAAAAAAATAATAATAATTGAAAAGGAGTGGAAGATATTTTGGGATCTGAGGACACATGAAGAAGTAAGGGAAGCCTTATACATGCATAAAAGAATAGATATAGATACAAGCAGCCACTGCAGCGTCTTCAGTGCAAATATAACACTTGTGTTTATGTTTAACCTACATCCAGCAATTTGTAAAATGATAAAATTATGATTCTGAGTCCATTTATATACAGTCGAGCAGCCTTTAATAGAAGGTACTTTATTTTGTGGTGTTTCAGAGAGGATGTCAGACCAGAGCACTCCACACTGCTGAGTCAGAGGTCCAGACTGTGTCCGTCACCATCAGTGGAACCCAAACGGAACCACAGGATCCAGACCCAGACCAGCTCTACCAACAGAACCCAGAGCAGCTGGACCCACCTGGTCTGAAGGATTTTCTGCAGCGGGTGGAGGAAAATGTAATCCGAGAGCTGGTGAAGAATGCCAGAAGTCATGCCTTCGATGGGTTTGCAGTCAACTGGGAGGATCATAATGAGCTGGTAAGAAGGACTTTGACTGAGGCTGTGTTGTTGCAGTGTGTATACTGTATTCTGTTCTGTAAATTTCGGTGTACTCTTCTGTTTACAGGTTTCACGCCTTCATTGTCTTGAACATCCCAATTCTCTAGAGAGAGGTCTTCATGTAACCAGTGTGTCCTGGAGTTGTACAGGTTCAGTTATCGCCTGTGCATATGGACGGTATGTTGTTGTGCATTTAATATATCCCACTAGCTGAAAGTTTTAGAGTGTCTTCCATGAGTTGAAAGCTGAGTATGACTGGGCCATGTGTGATTTGTGGTTAAAATGAGAAAAATGAGAGAGAAACTGTGTGTGTTGTCAGCAGGATTGACGATGGGGACTGGAGCACCGAAAGGTCATTTGTGTGTACGTGGAACCTGAACCGTCGAGGCCTGAATCCCAAACAGGCTGATCTGGTCATCGACGTTCCCACTGCAGTTACAACTCTGTGCTGTCACCCCAACCAGCCCGCCCTCATTGCAGGTTCAACAGCGCCCAACATTTCCTATCACTGCAAGACCAGACTGTAGTGAACCTGTTATACAGCCCACCTTATTAATATGTCTGCTGGGTTCAGGCAGTTTTTGACGTTTAACACACTCAGGATCTGGATCTAGAATAAGCAGCATACAAAAAGTACAATACATGTAAACATAACAATAAAACATGACTTAAAACTGCACTAATGTATCTAGGACTGGTAATGCCTAGTACTAAACCTTCTGCTTGACTGGCACATGATCAGTTAATTATCAGTTATTAAGCTGGAAAATAAATATGTTGATGTCATTTAGGAGTATAAAAAATATTAGCTTTCAGCCACATTTCACCTGAGCGTCACCATTTAGATAAATTTAATGTCATTCAATTGTGAGTGGTTACTTAAAAAGTAAAAAAAAGTTTTCTCTAGTATGCTACATGTCTGAATATTACATATTAATATATTAAGAGAACAGTCCAGTGTTGCAGAAAGACAAAGAAAAAAGTAAATAAATATTATAATAAAAAAACACCTTCCCTCTGCAGCTCTCTCCACTCAGTCAACATCAAAAAGACTAATTGAATAGATATGACCTTGCATCATTCATTGTTATGGAAATGTGAAGCTGCTTTTCCAGGGTTTAGTGTTGAGACTCATAAGAACAACAGAATCACGTCCTAGTGTCGACTTGACAGTATCTGGTCAGCAATTGGTTCTTACATTTGTCCATCATGCATTTAACCCTCCTATCTGTCTATAAACACCATGGGACAGATTTTCTACAGCCTGAAAACACAGGAAAGGAGTAGATGCACAAGTCTCCTGTATTCTAGTGAACAAACATTAGCTTAGAAAATACACATGTCACTAATGAACAACTCCAGACAATTAAAAGAGAACATGGAAGTCAATATAGAATCAGAGACTGGGAAAAAACTATACTAAAAAATTGTAGCAAACAGTGAGACACTGTGAGTGAGCAGGTGAACTCTGTTTTTTCAATAAAGTTGTCCTTATCGTCATCATCATCATCATCATCAGATGTTAAGACTTCACAAATCCAGGGCCTCAAGAGACATAAAACAGCTTTCACAGTTTGAATGGTTCTGGCTTTGACAAATAATCTTGTTTACTTAAAGTTCATCCTTTAAAAAAACAGACACAGAACTGGTCATCAGCAGAATTACATTTTTTAAACCATTGTTTTGTTTTTTTGTGTGTGTGCTCTGTTCACAGGAGGTCTGTACAGTGGAGAGGTGGTAGTCTGGGACACCAGTCGGACTCAGGACACGGTTCTGGCCCAGACTGGTATGTCTGCAGACAGCCACAGGGAGCCTGTTTATAAGGTCGGTAACTTCAACATGTCAGAATGTGGCTCCGCAATAAAACTGGTTCATATGTGCATCACATGATGTAGATGAAACATGCTCTGGGTTTAGTCCAGAACCAGCTTCAAAAACCCTCATTAGTCCAATGCTTTGTACAGTCTTTGATAACAGAGAATTTTGTTATTTTGATATTGTACTGAATTCAACTATTCCTGTGTGTTTTCAGGTTTCCTGGGTTCCTCTACAGAAGAAAGGAGAGTTTGGGGTGCTGAGCGCCTGTTCAGGAGGAAGAGTTCTGCTGTGGACGCTGGATGAGGGCAGGTGTGTCCTGAGTGCCGGATACGCTTTAGCCCGACAGCAGGTTCCTCACAGCAGCAGCTTCAAGGTGAGTCTTAGAACATGATCAGACACCAGTGAATCCAAGTAGTTGTCGTACCTGACCCTAGGAGAAAGAGTTTAAAAAGAGCTAAGATGAAACTTAATTTTTCCACAGCATCATGGACACTGCCCTCTATTTATATTTCTAACATCTGACAGATACCATTGATGAGCAAAGTCATCTATCATATTTCATTCCTTCAGAAATCCGGGAGAAATTTTAAGTAAATCAGAATTTAATAGTTTTAACATTAAAACTGAACCACATTAAATTTTGCCTGTTTGTGGCTGATTCTTGTGTGTGGACTCTTTTCATTCCTACATATGTGAGAGGTGGTAATGGGATGAATTCATTATCTTTAGGTGAAAATGTGATTGTATTCTTCCATAAACCTTCTGTTTAAATCCTGTTTTGTGTTGTTTGTCTGACAGACCCGGGGCAGCAGTACAGTTGGCGTCACCTCTTTGGCTCTGTCTCCCTGGGACCCTGACACTTTCCTGGTGGGTTCAGAGGGGGGGCTGCTGCTCCGATGCTTGTTCTCCTCACAGACAGTGGCTGCGGTGGCCTCTGAAGGTCAGAGTGTGACACTAAGGGCCCCAGCAGTCTTTTCATTCAGGCCTCGCAGCGGCCCAGTGCACTCCATACACTGCTCACCTTTTCACAGGTGTGGAACTACTTTACTCATTTTCTTTAACGTGATTCATCTATGAACTTTACATGTGACTGATGTGATGTGGTCTATTTGCAGGAACTTGTTTGTGAGTGCAGGGACTGACGGCCTGGCCCACCTCCATTCTCTGCTGCAGGCCAACCCACTCCTGTCCCTCAGGGTTTCTGACTCCTATGTGTTTCAGGTGCAGTGGTCTCCAACCAGACCACTGGTTTTTGCTGCAGCCACTGGACAAGGTAACAATCATCACTAATCATTTTTTTTATTCACAATTTGTCCTACATGTGGAGATTCACTGCCATCTGCCCTGGACACATTCTTTTTGTTACTTAAAATTATTATTAAATAGGACTTTTCAAGCTTCAAGGTGCTTTCCTATATATAACAATAGAAATAAACATGTTTTCAGTCTGTAGATCTTGTGTGTTTGGACTCCTTGTTGGTCCTTGTTGACTCTGTCTCTGTCTGACTCAGGTGAGGTCCAGATATTTGACCTGGGACGCAGATCCTTGAGGCCAGCGGCCATCATAGAACAGGGAGGAGCTGGTTACGCTGCTACATGTTTGGCCTTTAACCGTCAGAACCCGCACCTCTTGGCTGTGGGGAAAACCAACGGGACAGTGTGTATTTGGCAGCTGAGCGCCGATTTGACTGAACAGAGCCCCAGAGAGAGCAGCCAGCTGGAACAGATAGCCAATCAAGTGGCAGAATGAGATGCCTCAGGTGGACAAATGATGTTCACCTCCTGGACTGTATTATTGATGCTTTAAGGAAAAGACTGTGAAAGGAATGATTGTACAATGGGAAAAAAATGCAAGGAGAATGATTCCAGTTCTAACCAGTAGCGTTTATTAAAGCACACTGTAGTTGTTAAGGTGTTGGTACAACATCACTGTTACTATTAGGTTCTTAAATTCATCGAAAGCACAAGCTAAAACAGCTAAAAACAATCACATTCAGATGCAGACAGTCACTATGCTATGATGAGAAGCACAAAGAGTTAAAGGTAGAGCGAGTTAAATAGATAGTACAGATATTGTCAGTGAATATTCCTAGTGCCACGATCATGCAGTTTCAGCCGTGTGTTCGTGTTTAAGTGTGTGTGGGAAAACGCATCCCGATTGGTCACTGGGGGGCGAGGGATCAGTTGACGAAGAGCGAGCGAGTAAATTCAACAAAGTCGAAAGCTGACGGCAGCTCACGGCCCTTGCCATCGAGGTAGGGCTTCATGTGCGAGAGGCAGTAGTCCGCCTGCTCCTTGGTGAGATTCTAAAAGGAAGACAAAGACAACAGTTAGGCCTCTGCGTAGACGGCTAATGGAAACATGACAGTGAATATAAACATATCTGACCTGGTAAAGTTCTTCTTTAGTGACGTAGGGTTTGTTCTCGGTGCTCAGAGCTCTGAAGGCGCTCTCTATCTCCTCACTGGACTTGACGTTCTCTGTTTCACGACTGATCATAAATGCCATGTATTCCTGTAAGGACACGTTTCCATCCCTGCAAACACAGATCCTCAGTTAAGCATCACATGCAAGGAAAGAATGCACAATAAATTAATGAAAACATTTGATACGTGATGCACAGACCTGTTGGGATCCACTGTGTCGAGTATGGACTCAAACTCAGGATCTGGTTCTCCTTCTTCTACCATAGGCAAGTCGTAGCCAAGTGAGCGCAGACATGACTTGAACTCCTGGTGATTGAGTCGGCCTGATTTCTCTTTGTCGAAGTGCCTAAAATGGACAGAGATGATGAGGATTTATTTGTCTGACAGGAAGTACATCACAATATGGTGTTCAGTGAATCAGGACAGCGTTACGTACTTGAACATCATGCTGAACTCCTTCAGAGCCTCCTCCGTCACTCCAGTGGTGTTCCTGAAAGAGGAGGAAGAAACACAGACTACCTCAGTGATGTGATGCTGATGTTATCATGGTTAGTCCACCAACCAAACAGACTAAAACTAGCAATGAGAATAATAATAGTGTTCTCAAAAAACATGAAAAGTACTCAAAAGCAGGACAAACTAAAACCAAACAGAACTGCAGGTCAAATCCATGTCATTTTTGTTGTTGTACAAATATAAAATGGCACAATATGAAACCTGGGAATACTTGTTTTCATACAATAATCAATCCTGCATTTTTTTTTTAAACTGGTATAGATAATGAAAGACATGACGTCTTGTAATAAAAAAAGAGATACTTTAATTTGAGCACTGCTCCTTTTACAGCACGCAAAATATGAAGACACTTAAATGGCCAATCAAATCTTTTTGTAAACATGCCTGCATCTTTTATTATATTTTCACATTTTACTGATAAATCCTGAAAACCTAAACACCAGTCAATTCCTCACAATAAACTAGAATTTAAAAAGTGAGCAGAAATCAGAGCTGGAGGAAGTGTGTGAACTCATTTCTGTTGCAGTGTGTTTGTGTGTACCTGGCCTGTATCTGCTGTTCCAGGTTGTGTTGCATCCTCATTCCCAGTTGGTCCAGTTGGTCCCACTGCTGGGCCAGGCCCACTGTGCTGTGTTCTGTGTACTTATTGTCCAGGATCAGTGCTTCCTCCATGGCTGCACCCAGGTCCTCGATCTTCTTCAGCTGGCTGCGCATGGCCCGGATCTCCTGGTGTTTACGCTGCACATGCACACATAAAGACGTCAACAAAACCACGTGGTGTTGACCTCCACTGGAGTTTTCATGGCTGTTTATTCTGAGCAGATCATGGTTGTTTAGTTTATGTTTTAATCTTGTAAGACCTCTACCCCCTCATCAGCTCAAAAAGTCCCTGACAGTCTCTAGTTGCAGAAATGGCCTTGTGTTTTCTGACTGGTGAGATATATACCTTAGTGGCTTCCAGCTGGGACTCCAGGGTACCAGACTCTTCCACCATACAAGACCTGAGAACCACAAAACAGTATGAGAAACAAAGCAGAATAGCCTGATATGACACCCACTAACATTACGTTTTCTATCATATCCTTGGTGGGGCTTTAATGGACAGTTTATTAAGTGTGTATAGACTGTTTAATCATTGCATACCAGTAGAGTTTTATCTTTTTTTTTTTTTTTTTTTTAAAGAAAATTGTTGAAATGCATTATCCTGCCTTCTAGAATTACATTCATGCCAAAGAAGCTATTGGTAACCCAGTCCATGCAAGGTTAGGGCTACTGCACACAGGACTGGAGACTGCAGTGCATCTATTAGTGTTTAATGAAGGTGAAGTTACTGAATGGGTGGTGAGACCTGAAGTCACTGCACACGTGCAGAAAAGTCAATGACTTGATCCACTTGCACACAATGTGCTTAGATCATTACATCTAAAAAGGTGTTTATGTTGTTGGGCTGGAAACCAAACATTTGCAGTTTCCGTCCCTGGAGTGCACATGGTAAATAAACATGGTCTAAAGAAGCACTGCTTGGCAGTTTGAGGACTGGGTGGATGTTAGTACAGCAGGAAGGTTCTGAGCACACCAGAGCCCACAGTGATGTTTTTAGACTGAAGTGAATGAGGTCACGCAGGCTAGAGGTCACCCAGTGGGTCAGAAAAGAAGCAAAAGTAAACCAGAAGCTTGAAAGGAGGTTGACCTTCCAGAAAGATCATCAGCAACTTGGTACTGATAGACACAGATAACCCGTCGATAGGCTATGCTATTCAGAGAGAGGGTGGGGGAGGAGGGAGGACCAGAGATTAAACATCATACCAGAATACGAAAGGAAGAACAGGGAATAATTCAGAAAAGAAATCATGTCAAGAAGGAATCAAGACATGTTTTAGACTAGTTCAGATTTTAAAATCCACCTACCTTTCAGATCAAACCTTTATCATCACATCCTACTCAAATGTCTAAGATCACAACCACACATTTTATAGAACACACATAAATAAGAGAAAAAGTTGATATTAACCCATCCAGAAGATATGTCCTGATTAGCAAAGTAATCCCAAGCACCAGCGAGGAAGCAGCCGAAAAGGAAGGAGGGGGAGAGAGGAAAAAAAAGAGAAACAAATATACATTAACAACATGAGACAATGACAAAGTGTTCACTGCAAACCCAACAAACACGAGCTAAACCACGACGGTGAATGTGTTTGATGTCTTGATTTGCAGAAAATGTTCTAAATGTAACATGTACAAGAAAGCAAACACTTCACCAGTAAGCATGCTTTGTGCTGAGCTTATACAGTGGACTTTAACACAGACAGACACCGCAGAAAACATCTTCACAACTAATCCTGTCAGCAATAGTGACATAAACATTATGAGTGTCTAGTGAAGAGCATGAAACTTAGATATTTTCATTCTAAACCACACCGTTCATGCTGACTGGCTGACACCTGTATTCCTATGGTCACTCGACCTCATACAGACTCAGCAGTCAGAAAACCGCTCTGTACCTGGTTTCCTGTAGCCACTGGTGGAAAGCGTTGGCGTGCTGTGCAAATTCTTGACGCAACTTGTCATTTTCCTCTTGTCTCCTCTGCTCCTTCTGTAGCTCCAGCTCTCGCTCCTACATTTACACAAAATATCAACAAGGTGACATGTACTGTAGACAAAAAGGCCTGTGTACCACTTCTGCTGGACTGCAACTTTTCTTCATGGTTAAACCATGTAGTATGAATATTGCACACTTCAGCCTTGTGTATTTAAACTGATTGCACCATGTTCACTGTCTGGAAAAGGTAAGCACTCACTGTCAACTACAATTTGTATATATTGTTGATTTAAAGTAAATAAAATGGCTTTAAATACTGGATTTATATTCCTTCGGAGCCAGTGATGAATGTGTTACACTGTTTATCCATGCGCCTATTCCTTTAGTTGGGGTTTGACAAAGATATATATTAGGAGACATGGTTTTTAGAAAAGAAAAAAGTGGAAGGTGTGTGAGTGTTGATGAGACCTTAATGATCTTCTGCAGGTTCCTCCAGGTCTCCTCCAGGGCCTCCATGGTGAACCAGGTGTAGGGGTTGGACACCACCTGATAGCTTTTGATCTGCTGGTCCAGCTCTGCCAGCTGGTTGAAGTCGGCCTGGGCGGAGCTCAATGAGGAGCGGAAGGCTTCATGGGCTTCACGCAGCGCTCTGATCTCCTCCAGAGAGTTGCATCTCACTGGGTCTGTCAGGTCCTCCTCTGCATTCTCAAACCAGCTGTTAAAAGCTGAGGCCTTCTTGGCAAATGTCAGGAACAGGTCTTCAACCTGAGGTGGGTGGAAATTAGTTAAGACATTTCAAACATAAATTTTGGGAATATTTTGGTCTAGAATGTGTACAGACCCTCAACCTTAAAAAAAACATTTGTAGGTCTCTCTACCTTTCTGAAGTGCTCTTGAGCTTCCAGAAGTTTCTTCTTGCGAGCAGCAGAGTTGGACAGCAGCTGGTTCCAGCGCTTCATCAGAGCAGCATGACGGGCTTCAATGGCTTTTGATTGGACGTGCTTGGCAGCCAGCAGCTGGTCTTTGAGAGCTGTAATGTTGGTGATGCCCTCCTGCTGGAAGGCCTGGAGACCAGCATCAAACGTCTCCTGCAGGAAGACACGACAAAAGAGAGAAGACGTTAGAGAAGGGGAGGAGGGACGAATAAGACCTGGTGCAGGGTAACGTCTGATTTTGAGGAGAGGGTACCTGTTTAGTGAGAAGAGTCTGCACAGAGGAGAGATCTCTGCCGTAGTCGTCAGTCTTCAGGCTGTTCTCCTTCTCACCTAAGTACAAACCATGTGATGGTTAATGATTGAAAATACCTTAAATATGCTCATCTAAGTTTTATGTTTGTTTGACACAGAACTATTAACTAATAATAAGCTGAATACTACTTCATACGCACTGCTTTTATACCAAGGAAAGAATATTATATTGTTGTATTATTATTGTATTCATACCGATCCAGGACTCCACCACATCAGCCTTCCAGTTGAACTGCAGGAAGGCAGAGTTCTCATCTAGCTTGGACTTTCTCTGAGCTGCAGCTCTCTCCAACTCAGACACTTTGCCTCGCAGAGCTGACATCTTAGCGCTGATATTGTCCACGTGATGATTGTTCTGTTGGGAAAAAAAATTGTTTGTGTAAATTACACTGCAGTTAACAACCACAATTACTGTACAGAGTTGAGTTTATGGTTCAAACAGTGCTTGTACCTTCTTGATCAGCTCCTCTCCATTCACACACACATCGTTGACTCTGTCCCTATGCACGGTGAAGTCTGTCTCAAAAGCTTCATGCTTTTTCAGCAAGCCCTGAGAAGAAAGAAAAGGTTTAGTTCACACAAACCCAACAGTTTAGTAGCACTGATATGTTATTGAATTTTCTATTGTGTTTGACAGAAAAGCACCTGCACAGCAGCCAGTGTATCACCATAATCCTCACTTCCCACCAGGTTCAACTTCTCATTAATCCAAGCTTCTTCCTCTTCCACGTTCGCAACAAACTGCTGGTACTCTAGCGACTCCTCCAGTCTCTGGCCCCTGGGATACAAAACGTATATTTACAAGGTTTCCTTCTGTGTGTTCTGTGATGCTACACATGTCCTTGTCGCTCAGCTCACCTCGCTCCAGATAAGTCTTTGAGTTCCTTCCAGTGGTCGACAAATTGGGCCAGCCTCTGCTGGATCTCTTCTTGGCCAATGGTATTGTCATCAGACAGCTTCTTCCCAGTGTCCAGCACTGACTGGAAGTACAAAAACACAACAAAGAGATGTCACACAAACATGCATTATATCAGCTCTTCAGTGTCTGTTTTTTGTCCTGAGGGTGTGGACCTGATGCTTCAAATATCATCTGCTACCTGCTCCAATATTCTGCTACCGCAGAGAACTGACATTATTTGATGTACAACATGACGCTTGTGTTAGGACATTGATTCCAATTTTAAAAAGACCCAGTAATTTTTCAAACATGACAAATTTTCACTGATGCATTTTTTTTGTCAACTTATTTAATAGTCTTGAGTTATTGTGGCAGCCTGATGGCATGTGATGGACTGCATCAAAAAGTTATTCTGTTTGTGTTCATAGATGTGAAAGGTGTGACAGAGGAACTTAAAATCACACTAAGGTGGGATCTATTCATTGGTACTTTGACTATCACATGGGACTTCTTGATGGGGAATAAATGTACTTGAGGTAGCCTTTAGATTACTTTCAGGTTAAGGTCCAGTAAGCTGAATTTAAGGGGAATCAAAAATGTAATTGCATAAATGGAATATAATATTCATGATGATGTTTCTTTAATGTATTATCACATATAAATAAGCATTGCGTTTTTCCATCCATCCATCTTCTGCTGCTTATTCGGGGTCAGGTCGCGGGGGCAGCTGCCCAAGCAGGGAGTCCCAGAGTTTCTCTCTCCCTGGCCACTTCTTCCAGCTTATCCGGCTGGCATTGTGTTTTTATGACCTTATAATATGCTTACATATGCACATACACTTACATATACAGGAGTGGGTCCACTTAGCTGTACGTGTGTGTTTCTACAATGGCTGTGTACAGACCTCCTCATCACTTTTTTCTATTTAATAAAAACAAAGGGGCCTTGTGTAGCCATCACAGAGGAGGGTGACTGGATGATTTAGTTGGTTGCAATCTGCAGCTTCACCATTAGATGTCACTCAATATTACACACTGGCCTTTAATGCATGCTGTAAGCTTTCTTGTCTGTAGAGAAACCCATCTCTAGGCTGAAGGAATAGATAACTCACCTGAATGGCCGGCTCATGAGCTCCCAGCTCGGCCTCCAGCCTTTTGTGTTTCTTCCTAAGATTCTGTACTCCTGTCAAATCACGTCCATAGTCTTCCGAACTCACAAGCAACTTCTTTTCTCTGGAGTTGGAGAACAGATAAAGTATAAGAAAAACAGAAGTCAAGTAACAAAAACAGCAGCATTTGGAAAGTACATGATCTGAGAGATGTTGCTTACTTGATCCAAGACTCTTCATCATCCAGATCCCTGAAGAACTGATGCAAACGGTGAGACTCATTGAGTTTAGCACGACGGCCAGCTGCCATGCTCTTGATCTTGGTAAAGCGACCGTTGACGGCATCACGCTTGTCCTTCACCTGTGACGTGTCAAAGGCATTGCTGGCCATCAGGCTGTCAGCCTGGCCATTCAGATCCTTCAGACGATCCTGCAGGGAGAAAAATATACATTCAGATGGTCTGCTTATGAGCAAACAGGAAAATTATTAAATAAACAAAGTTTTATTATTTCAGGTATTACAAGCTACATACTTCATGGGCAGAAATATCAGCCTCCAACAATTGATGTTTCTTCAGCAGGTTGTTGACAGAGGCCAGATCTTTGCCATAATCTTCAGAGGCAAGAAGAGCTTCCACCTATCAAAACACAAACATGTATCAAATTTGTTTTCAAAGTTGCTGCATTTGTTGATTTATATTTGGGGTGGACATCACCTCAGAGAGCCAGAAGTCAAAGTCTTTGATGCCAGTGTTGAAGTTCTGCTGCTTGTTGGCCTCCTTCAGTTTCTGGCTCTTCTCTGCTGATTTGTTGACAAGGAACTGCCACTGTTCATCCAGTGCATTCAAGCGAGCCTGAAGAAAAGGACAAGGAATAAAATTAAAGAAAACTTTATTTGGCTACACCTTGGACTTGGATATTTATCACTTTAGTTTTGGATTTTAATTTGGCTTTTTATTGCTGACCATGTCACATGATGAACATACCTTAACTGCGTCCTCGCTGCCGGCACAGGCTCCTCTTTGGATCAGGGCATTACCAGTGTCAATGACGCCACGGATTCGGTCTGCGTTGGCATGCAACTCCGCCTCAAACGCCTGGTGTTTCTGATGCTTACTCTGATAGCACAGACAAATGGACACTTAATGAGAATGAGGTAGATGAGCTGTTGTCTAATGATGTATGTGTTGAATTCTGAGTTATTTTGTTTTTTTTTTAAAGAATTAATGTAATGTTTTTATACTTACTCAAATCCAAATTCTTTTCTAAATTTAATTTAATATAAGATTAATGAAGATGTAAGATTCCTGTTGCCAAGTTTGAACAAAATCCTTAATGTCAAATATGCAGGTGAATTAGTGAATACATTGTGTTTGTACATTGAAAAAAAGGTGGAATACAAACAAATAACTTAAACATAGAACTACCATAACAAACAATGAGTCGGACATTGACAATACACAGGACAAGCATCCATAACACAAAATGGCAGTGTAGTGCAAAACATCTGCAAAACATCTGACTAAGAAACCTGCAGGGAGAAGGGTCACTTCAAAGCTGCCTCAAATTTGGAGCTTTCTATATTTTTTTCTGTTATTAATGTTTCCATTTTTGTATTGCATTGAGTCTCGTTTGGTAAGCAAAGATAGTGTCACCTAACCAGGATAACAAAATGTTATCCAACAGTGGAAAGACTCACATTAGTAAAGGGAAACTTATTTTATAGGCCAGTTTGAGTTGTTTTGGATAAAATTTTTATCTTACTGCTATATCACCAAAGGAAGTGAAAAGTTGTAGCAACTTTAAACATGACCCATCTTGAGAATTAAAATAAGAAAAATGAAAGCCACACCCAACATCTATAGCCTTCGATGACAAATCCTAAAATATAAAATGAATAGAATTAAGGCAATCTAATACAAAATTAAAACCCATGTGACAACAAGCTGGCACTCGACGGTGCTGATGAGGGACAAACTTAAGACTGACGGAATGTTTGTTCTACGACATGTCTACACACAGAGCAAAGACGTAGACACATGAAGGATAACCCGGTTGGTTGTTAGTCAGCTGACACACTACACAAACTTACCAGCAGCTTGGACAGCTATAAAAAATAAAACAGTGAGAGAAAAATTCAGTCTCACTTGAGACACAACACAGGGAGGGATTTGACAAGTTAATTCAAAGTCAATGCAACGAGACAAAACAAATTAGCAGTTTTTAATTTTGGTAAGGAGACAACGCTCACAATTATCATTTGGCTCAAACACTTGAAATGGCAACAATTACAATCTCTTAAATGAACATTTTCTGCTTCTGTTCAATGAATGAAACCAAGTGACTGCATGTTACACTAGCGCTGCTTTTAGATTAGCAGATGTTGTCCTTGCAGTTTGTGTTAGTGAAGTGCAAATACGTACCTGGATGTTGGTAGGATCCTTGTAGGACTCGTCTGTTGCGGTCTGCAGTTTCTCACTGATCCAGGCTTCAATCTCATCCACGTCCCTGCTGAACTGCTGGAGGGTCTGGGACTCTCCCAGTTTAGAGCGTTTATCAATCATCTGAGCCTTCAGACGGCGCCACCTTTCAAATATCAAAAAGTCAACGTTAAAAAGGAGGTTTTTTGACGTGTTTCTTAAAACCAGTAAATATTAATGTGACATACTCCTCCACCTCAGGCTCACTGTTTTTCCTTGGTAACACAGATATGAAAATTATACGAGTATGTTTATCAATAGAACATTGATACAATAATCTGTTTCTATTGTGTTACAGCAAATTTATTTAGACATACATTTTTGGTACAGTTTGAACTAATGTGATGAATGTTTTCTTCATTCATTTTATTGTTGCGGTATATATTTTGTGTTGGTACTTTCATAGTTTGGGATCATACTGGAATCTCTTTACCTGTCCAGGACTTCATTGCGGCGGTTAAAGATCTCAGGCTTAGCATAGTGGTCAGCTCCAATCAGCTGGTCGGCAAAAGACTGCAAGGCAGCAATCTTCTCCTCCTGTACCACAGTGCAAATTTATTAATACATGAATCGCAACTAACAATCAATGTTAAAAGCTTTTCCAGAATACTGAAATTTCTCATTGACCTGCACATTAATGGCCTTGTCAAAGTCTTCATGTTTCTTGATAAGAGCCTCCACACTGTCCAGGGAGTCTCCCTTGTCATCACTGGCAAGGAAGGCTTCACGAGCTGCCATCCAGTTCTCAGCCTGTTCACAGTCCCTGTTGAAGAGCTGTGAAAAAACAAAATCCCCATCAGCAACTGTAAAAACACAGTTTTCTCAATGTTCATCTCAAAGCTGAACATAATGGAATTACCTGGAGCTCGAGGCACTGGTCCAACATCATGCGGCGCTGAACCCAGGCATTCTCCAGGTCAGCACGTTCACGGTCTAAAGCCTCCAATTTCTGCTGAATCTCAGGACTGGCATAGTGACCTCGGGCCAGCAGCTGCTGCCCGAATTGTTCAAAGGCCTGGAAGGTGCCAGCACGAGCGTCGATCTCAGTCCGGTGTTCCTGAGGACATCACAAAAGAACATCTGGGTGAGCAGAGTTGAATATACAAAATATTTATTTAATTTTTACAAACCAGAGAGATAAATTTAATACCTGGTGTCTTTCCAGAAGGGCCTCAGCTCCAGTAACATCTTTGGCAAGTTCCTCCGAGGACACTAGTCCTCGAATTCCATTAATCCAAGACATCAGATCTCTGTGTAAAGACAGTTCAACTGTTATTTACACACAACACAGCCTCAACCTCATACAGCTCTTCACAAAAATATAAACTTAACTCACCTGAAGTCTGAGAGGAAGCGCTGCAGGTCATGTGAGTTGCCAAGCTTGTCTTTGCGCTGGTCAGCACGTCCAACCAGACTGCTCCAGGCAGTGTTCAGCTCAGTGCACTTCTCCTGGATGTCGTCCACTGCCTCTGGATGGGACTGGATCAAGCGCTCTGCTGTCTCTCCAAGAGAGTTCACCTGAGCACAAGACCAGGAGCAATGATCAAAAGCCTCAGCCGAGTCACATTTGTAATCAGAGTCTTGGGTACAAATGTGTTGAAGTCTTACAAATAAGTGCTATGAATGTTAAACTGCGAAGACAATCTGACCTTATCACCAAGGGCTGCCAGGTCTCTCTCAAAGCCTTCATGTTTGCGCTGCAGAGCCTGAACACTGGCCAAGTCATGTCCATAGTTGTCAGTATTAAGGGCCTGGTTCTTCTCTTCAATCCATTCTTTGGTTTCATCAGCATCCCTGAGGAGGCATAGACACAAAAATGTTGGAAATTTGGGCACAGCTGAGTATAATATTTCTTCCAACCTAGGGTTTTGTTTGTTGGATATGTACTAACAAAAGAGGGTGGAGGATAACTAAGTTTCTCTCTGATTTTATATGAGATGAAAGCTACAGTTTGTCACAGACCACCACACAATGGTACTATTTTTTTGGGAGGTAAATCTTAAAATACTTCCTTCATATGAGGGTACAGTCTATGGTTTCATAGAAGTATTATAAGAGCCATTTCCTATTAAACTGTGGCACGTACCTATGGAACCGCTGCACTTCATGAGCGCTCCCCAGCATGTTGCTTCTTTCTTCAGCCAGCTGTTGCAGGGACCTCCAACGATTGTTCAGTTCCTACACAGCAAATTATAAAGAAAAAAAATGAGTCCTTTACCCATGTTTACTTCTTACAGGTTGTTGTGAAAAATTTTGCACTGATTTACAGTGTGTCAGCTAATCAACTGTGCACAAATTACATATGAAATATGTGGGCTTGAATTAATATTACCATCAAGCAGCATCAAAGTGAACATGTATATTATGTGTAAATGCAAAAATTAAAAATATGTGAGCTTACATCTGACAAAAACATGTTCTGTGATATCATTATTATTATTTGCTTGATGCCTGATGGACACAGACAGTGCTGGACAGACAAAATAAGATGAACGGCAAAAGGAGAGTTGCACAGAACTGGATGCACGGTAAGATCTAAACACAGCATGAGGACAAAGAAAACAGCAGCCAAAATTCAGGATGTACATAAAGAAACACAGAGCAAAAGCCATTTACAGTATGGTAAACAGCTATATGGATGATTATAGGACAGAACAAAAGTCATTCAGGAACAGGATGGGACAGCAATAACTACAGATAGATCACATCACATCACATCGGACCATGGGAAGCCATGACAACGGAGTTAGTTTTCTGAAAACAATGCAGGACGGGAACATAGATTGGAACTGCAAATGAGGTTGGGGCAGACTAATTAATCTTACCTTAATAGTATTAAAGTTAGCCGTTGTTTGAACAGCCAAGCGTACATTCTATTCAAAGATGAAAAAAACATGGCGGGGAGAAGGACAAAAACAGAAAACACCACACCAGTCAAGAGTGTTATAAAAACTCCTGGGGTTCATCTTGGTCTTTTACCAAGACCAACCAAAACTTTTACACCAAACAGGACATAGGTAACACCGCAACCAAGGATCGAGTAGAACCATCCCCAAAGCACTGCATTATGGTGGATAGAAAAAATGACTCTTATACACAATTAAGACATTTTGAGACACAATCTTAAATTCAACATATATTAAAGATCTTCTCAGTGTCTCATAAATGTCAAACCCAGATGATTATTTGGCATGATTGCGGTTAAATCCAAATGGGACATACCAGTATTATATGATCACATCAACCCAGTTTTGAACAGTCATGCACAAGTTCAAGTATCAGATCGAAGATTGACAGACTGTCAAATCTTTGCTGTTGATGCATTTCATGTTAAAATACTTGAAACGACAGAATGTTTAAAGACATATTCTGGAGACAGATTAAGAAGCTTTAAATTCATCTCACCTTCCATGGTGATGCAGTTTTTGAATCAGCTTCATCCTGTTCAACAAAATAAGTGATTAAAAGGTTAAAAAAAAGAACTAAAAATCAACAAATGGACACATGTAAAACAGTAAATATGTGAAAAAGAAGAATGCTTCAAACCTTGCCAGGAGCAGAACCAAGCAACTCTTGTTGCTGTAAATACAAAACATAACTTCTGTTAAATTACAGTTATGAATGAGGGAAAATGATTAACATTTGTTGAAGAGACAGGCAGGCTTTACCTGAGCCTGAACCATGGGGGCCTCCTCTGCCATGAGGCCTTCAGACTCCAGCTCAGATGCCACTTTGTTGATATCCCTCAGACGAGACTCATTGGCCTTCAGATCCTGGAGGACAAAGAAGATGGTTGCCATAAAGCATTTATAATACAATTCATGAAAGCAGATATAAAAAGGAAATAGATTTAAACACATCAAGCAGTATTACCTTCTGGAAGTCATCAAACTTCTTCTGCAGGACTTCGACCTGTTCCAGGTCAGAGCCCATTTCTTCATTAGTGAGGGTACTCTCCTTCTCGTTGATCCACTGCTGGAGCTCATTTGCCTCCCTGAACAACATGAACTTCTTGCAGCTTTTCTCCAACATGTCCTTGCGTTTTTCTCCCAGCTCCAGCAGAGTGCCATACCTTTAAATTAGACGATACATTGCACTGGTCAGAGAGAGAAACACTAATGCTCTATGCTTGTGATTGGTTTGGACAGTGTAGCAGCATTATGAGCTTAATGATTTGGGAATGAAAAAGAAATATGATTAAAGATGATGAAACGCTGACTACTTCAAGTTTTGAGTAGGTGTTCATATCATACATAGACAACTGGATATATTTCTTGAAAATAAAAACCTCAACTTTACAGTAATAACAGTGCCATTAACGCACCTGAAACACAATATAACTATCAATGTTTTCACAGATTTGGCTGAAATTCTGGTGTTACACAATCTATCAGCTAGGCAAATAATACAACTGCAAAACAAGAAAAAGCTGTTGTGGCAGTGTTTAGCTGCACATCAATTTGTCTGTTAAATACTGTTACATAAAATTCACGGATGCTGAATGATCAGTACAATTTTGATCCAGGAGCTACAGGCATTAAATAGTGTGCTTTTATTGCATACTACTGTGATATTGACAGAAAGACGTGTATCACATAGTTATAAAAAATAACATAACCCCTTAGGTATATAACAGGGGTGGTGGACAACAAGTACATGAAGTGAAAGATGTTTGTAAAAAATATTTTGTTTCTGTAGAAGTTGTGGCGCTGGAGGCAAGTAAGAAAATCTGTGTCACCTATTATGACATAACGTACAATTTTTGTATCGATTTTATTCCAGATGCAAGAAATACGCCCTGACAAATATCTCAAACACTGAATAGTGATATCACAATACACCAGTAAATCAAAGGCTAGATTATGCCTATCTCTACTGAAAATGACATGGCAAACCATGGATAATGAAAAGAGTACCCCCAAAAAAAGAAGAAAAATCCATAGGCAAGCCTGGGATAAAACAGGATGTGAAATGTGGACTTCACGCACTTCTATCCTTCTGCTGAATAGAAGTCGAGGATGAGGTAGACACAATATCACACAACGTAACGGGAGGTTTTGTTTGGAGCAGGGCGGGATGGAAAAACTGATGATGATATTTATTTATTGGTTCACGATCACAAGAACACGCAGAGTGATCTGGATCCTACTCACAGCTCTTCCACCTGCTTCATGCGCACAGACACGCTGCAGGCCTCCTTGGTGACAAGCCTGCTCAGCGGCAAGGCAAGGTGAACGCACAGCGACACAGATTTAGTAAATACATCAAGTGGACAGCAGAGAAGACAGAAAAAGAGGGCAGGGGCAAGGTCATTAAGAGTTAGAAACAAAGCTGTAAATAAATTTATGGACGCACAGGTGTGAGGTTAGAGAACAGAAAACACAGACATGTCAGAAGAATAGTTGACTGACATCGAAAAGGACAGAAGAGTTAGTGAATAAATTCAGTAGCAAAATTAAATGGAGGTTTCACTATGGTTTTCTTACTGATTATCAATCTGGTCTTGGCGTAGAGCAAT
Organism: Maxillicosta whitleyi; assembly: GCA_029822895.1. Lineage (NCBI taxonomy): Eukaryota > Metazoa > Chordata > Actinopteri > Perciformes > Neosebastidae > Maxillicosta > Maxillicosta whitleyi. The sequence goes on along the minus strand of JAPSES010000081.1, from coordinate 14,181,376 downwards.
GCTGCCATGTTCATCCAGCAGGTTCTCCCTGGAGGACGACTGGGTGGGGTCTAGTTTCTTCACATATGCAGCAGGAACAAAGCCCTGGCGGTCGTTCACCTCCACCTTCCACCAGTCCTAAAGCAAAAAAATAATAGATGCTCAGGATTCATGGAAATTACCATGTCATAACTATGAATTTAGTTTAGGTGGCTTTTAAATGGTGATGCCAGAGGCAATACATAGTATAGTGAATGCATTTCTTTAATCTGCGATGCAAGTAGCTGAATATCTGAACAGAGGTTTGTCTGTACCTTGTTGGTGCTGTTGAGGAGAGTGAGGATGTCCCCCTTCTTCATGGTCACTTCACGGGGGCTCTTCTCCTGGTAGTCATACAGGGCCAGGACCAGCTCCTTCCCAGTCTCATCATCAGTTGGTGCCACTTGTTGCTGTTAATTTCAAAGAAAGGTTTGTGTTACTAACTGAAATTTCTACTAAAAGATTAAAACATTAAAGAAAAGTAGCTTTAACATGTTTTAAACTCCAAAAACCTGCCCCATGACCCATGTTAGATCTGCATGTACAAATGAGGACTGGCTTTTACCCGGCAAGACTGGGCCTGTTCCTTCAGGGCCTGGATGCTGCTGCCATAGGCGCTCAGGTCAGACATCAGGGCCTCATGCTTCTTCAGCAGAGCCTGTAAAACAAACATTTGAGCATTTATAGAAGACACAAGAATGTGCAAATCCACATTTAAAAGTGTGATGAACAGAGATCTGAGGGCAAAAGTATTTAAGGTGGTTAAAAATAGAGGACAAACTAAAAATTACATTTTATAATGTATTCCTTTTTCTGTTACTACATTAGAAAATGTTTGTTAAACTACAAAGTGCTGGCATAGATGGACAATGAACATTAACACTGACAAAAGCACCTTTTACAAATCCCAGTAAGTTATTTTTAATTAACTACAAAGCCTTAAATGTGTTAAATGCAAATATTTCCTGGTTGAAGGCATTAAGATTAACTCTTCACCACTGCAATTTTATGATTATATATATATACATATATATATATATATATAAATATATATATATATATATATATAAACAACATTTTATGATATATTTATAATGTTAAACCATTCCATCTAGGACAATATTTTTTTAATAACAATTATCTAGAAGTGTTCAAGAGTAAAAAAACTTTTTACTGGATTGATACACTAATGACCGACTATTTCTGCTTCTTCTCTTGCCGTACCTCAGCAGAGTCTTCATCTTTGCCGTAGTCTACACTCCCTACAATGGGCTCCTTCTCCCTCATCCAGGACTCGGCCTCGTTGGCATCAGCAAAGTACTGCTGGGCCTGCAGAGAGTCCTCCAGGTCCTGTCTGCGCTGTGACGCCTTGCCCTTAAGTGTGTCCCAGCGTCCATGAAGCTCTGCCAGCTTAGCTTTTACATCCTCACCAGCAAAGTGACCTAAAAACAGCAGTTGAATGTTCAGTGTTCCACTGTAGGGACAAAATTTAATGTGGTTAAATCGCCACAGTTTTTAGAATTTAAGAGGTTACCTTCCTCCACCATGGCCTCTCCTTTCTGTGTGACGGCCTTAATGCGAGGCTCATGGCCTGTGATCTCAGCCTGCAGGGCCTGATGCTTCTTGAGTAGGTTCTGGACGCCAATGAGGTCTTTACCTGCAGAAAACACCATAAGAAACATTTACAAATTGTATTAGAACTTTACAAAAGCCCTACAGTTCATTGCTTATTTGTAACATCTAACCACATGTTGCAGAGCATACTTTCAGTGTAAAATTAGCATAATGTTCTACCTCTGTTAGTAGAGGCAGCGATGGGCTCTTTCTCACGGATCCAAGTCTCCTCATCCTCCACATCTCTGAACAGCTGCTGAAGTCGAAGTGAGTCAGACAGTTTCTGTTTGCGAGCAGCCATGGGTTCACGCAAAGCCTCATAGCGAACTACTAATGCTTCCTGTTTTTTGCGGATGTTGTCAGCATCGAAGTGTCCAGCCTCCTGGAACTGACGGGCCTGAATGGTAATGCCATCAATGCGGTCCTGAAAAAGAGAAAATTAACACTGAATTTATAGATACTGCTTACCTTTATATTTTACAAAAACCATGAATAAGAATTCTGTTGTGTAGCATGTACCTGATGAGCAGCCACATCAGCCTCCAGCAGAGCATGCTTCTTCTGCAGGTTTTGGACGCTGGTCAGGTCTTTCCCATAGTCATCAGAAGCCAGGTGACCTTCAACCTCATACAGCCAAAGCTCAATGTCTTCTACGTTCCTGTTAAACTGTTGCTGCTGGTTGGCCTCACGGAGCTTGATGCCTGTGGCACGAACAGTCATAAGTCATCTCATATATATGCAGTTACACAATGACATTTTTTTAATCAGAAATATTCAGATGTAATGATACTGAATATTCATTACGTTATATACTAATGTAGACCATTTAGTTAAAAACTGGTATCCCTTATCCTCTCTCAAACCAATACCTTTGAGTTCTGTGGCCTCAAGCAGTTTCTTCCACTGGGTGCTGACCTCCTCCATGCGACCAGCCACCTCAGTGGAGGCATAATGCTTTCCATCCAGTAGCTCCTGGCCTGACTTCTGCAGGGCATCAATACGGCTCTGGTTGGCTGAGAGCTCAGCTTCAAAGGCCTGGTGTTTCTGTACTTTGCCCTGCAGGTTGGAGGGGTCCTGTTGGAAAAGGAGCAGAATCAACAGAGGTTAACTCTGTGATGCACCAAAAATGTAAAATGGTGAACACATCTGTGCTCTGTAATGTATTACCTTGTATGCCTCGTCAGTGGCAGTTTTCATCTTCTCATTGATCCAGCTCTTGAGCTCATCTGAGTCCCTGAAGAACTGCTGCAGGTGGAAAGAGTCCTCCAGGGCAGCGCGACGAGACTGAGCACGCTCATGCAGGGCATTGCGGCGGCTGAGCAACTATAGATATGGAAACATAAATGTGTTAACTAGGAATTTTTATCCAAAGGAATTAAAACTTATCCTGCTTCTAATAAACACAATTCTTTTAATTTGATTAATAAGAGGGTTTTAGAGAATGACAGAAGGTACGCACAGCATCTCTACGAGTGGCCACATCCTCTTTGGCATAGTGGTTGTTCTGGATCAGTTTCGTAGCAAATTCATCCAGGGCCTGGAGAAGACAAAAGATAAAATGCCCTTGATTTTATCATCTGACTGAAAAGCTTTTACAGTTTGTTTTAGATTAAAAAGGTGGAATGAGAATCATAGTTTCAGAATCTAAATGAACATACAGTGATCTTCTCTTCCTGGGCACTAAGTGACTTCTCAAAGTCTTCATGTTTCTTCAGCAGTGCTTCTACACTGTCCAGAGAGTCACCAAGGTCTTCATTCAGGAGGAAAGCCTGGAGATAAAAATTTGAAATAGTTGATTACATCAACATCTTTGCTATAAATATCTGGTTAACTGTAGCATTTGGTGGTGTGTCAGGTTACCTCTTGTTTGCTCATCCAGTTATCAACCTGCTCAGTGTCTCTGTAGAAGAGCTGCAGGTCCATGCACTGTTCATACTGCTGCCTGCGAACCTCCCACAGCTCAAGCAGAGACTCCTTCTCCTCTGCAAGAATGCCCAGCTACCAAAAAATAAATAAATATATATATATCACATATAACAATAATAAAATGTGCAGTGGAGAGTGTGAATAAGGCACATTCAATTATCACAGAAAGGAAAAGATTATCTGTGAATATTCTAACATTCATACCTTTTCTTTAACCTCATCAGAGGCATAGTGGCCTGTGCTGAGTAGGGCCTTTCCAGCTTCATCAGTGGTCCTGAAACTGTCCTCATGGGCATCAATCTCTCCCTGGAGGACAAAAGGTCCATTTCATTTAATGTTCAGCCTCTCCTTTGATGAGTCATTTTATTTTAAGATCTTAAGAAACCATGTCATTTAAGTGTGAGAACTCTGACCTTGTGCTCTTGGTGGCGGTCTAACAGAGCCTCAGCTCCAGCCACATCATTGGCCAGTTCGTCAGCGTTGATTAGAGCCTTCATCTCTGTCACCCAGCTGGTAAGGTCTCTGAAGTCAGCAGTGAAGCGCTGCAGCCTGAAAAACATCAGAAGAGGGCAGGAGTGATGAGGTTAAATATACAGCAATTCATTTCTTAACAGTATTTTTTTTTTTTTACTTTAAATATGATGTTTCATGCTTTTAGAATGCATAAATAACTTTGTGTGTGGATTGCATTTAAATTAATAACAATGGTAACTAAGGGGATATTAGTTCAGAAAATCCCATAACTCATTTGCTCACTGAACCATGAACTGCATACTTGCCTTCTTCAATAGACCTGTCTTTGTACTGATCAACATTGAATACTTACATGTAGGAGTCGTTGAGGCGGGCGTGGCGCTCTGCAGCCAGAGTGCGAATCTGTTCCCAGTTGGTAACGAGTTCGTCCTTCTTCAGGTGGATCTGGGTGGCATTTTGAGGATGTGTCTGCTGCAGCCGTTCGGCATCACCACCAAGGGTGTTGACCTGATTTAGTGTAAGGGTAAAGAGGAATCAATGAGAAATCAGGATGCAAGTTTTTATTGTCTGACTTGTGTATATGCATGGCTTGATTTTAGGCATCTTATGCCCTACCTTATCGTTCAGAGCAGCCAAGTCTCGCTCCAAACCCTCATGTTTACGCAACAGAGCTTGCACGCTGGCAAGGTCACGGCCAAAGTCATCAGAGGCCATCAGCTGTTCCTTTTCCTTGATCCAACTGATAGTCTCATCCACGTCTCTGTTGGAATCAAATCCGCAGGTTTTTATTTGTAGTGTGAAAAATGCCGATGAACAAAACAGGAACATGTCTAATACTTCATTTAGAAACAGATCAAGACCTAAACTGCACAGAAACTTCCCATATGTTACTCCGATATTTTTACCTGTTGAAGCGCTGCACCTCTGCAGCCCCAAACAGCTTGCCCTGCCTCTGCTGAGCCAGGCCTTTAAGGCGCTGCCAGGCAGTGTTGACCTCATCCTGCTTGCGAACTATGAGTTCAGCCTCAGGATGGGCTTCCTGTATCAGTTTGGCTGCCAGCTGGTTCACCTCATTGACACGCTCCTCGTGGGCTGCCAGGTCTGTCTGAAACTCCTCAAACTTCTTCTGCAGCAGCTCCACATGCTCCAGATCTTGACCTAGCTCCTCTGATGTGGCCATGGTCTCCTACAGGACAAAGTGGATTCACAATATTAATGACAGGATGAGAGGAAAGTAATTATATTCACATAAAAATAAGATTATTTATTTGTTTGTTAAAAACAGCTCAATATGTATTATATAATATAGGACAGACCTTCCATTAGGTCCATCTAATATAATTCAATTTAACTATAACTTTGATTCTTTTAGAGTAATATTTAATGCCTCTCTTTAACAGCTAATATCAATTTAAATCTTCTATGTTAAGGTTACATAGATGAATGAAGGGTTTATTTTCACTTCACTCAACTTCCACACAGAATTCTATAAATGCTGAGACACTAACTGGTACTGGAATTTAAGAAAAAACAGAGCTATTAACTTGTGCATTCAGCTCTCGTCAATATCTCCAATGAATGAAAAGTTAAATGAGAAACCTCAAATGTAATGGATATATGTAATGTAATGGATAAAAAATAGTTTGCCTAAAGAGCTCTATTTTTCAGTAAAACATTAAAATGTACACAAAATGTTCTTTTTGCTATAAAAATCCAGTCAGTGTGATTCTGACCTTATCACTGATCCAGTCAAGGGCATCTTCACACTCGCGCAGGTACTGGACCAGTTTCTGGGCCTGCAGGAGCCGCATTCCCTTCTCCTTGGTCTTCTGCAGCAGGAGATCCCAAAGGCGATGCAGCTCCTCGAGACGAGTCTAAGTAATGGATGAGATCAACAAAATATAAGTGGAAAAAACTAAGCAGGATCAAAGGAGGTACAAAAAAAGGTTCATGAAAAAGGTAATAATAGATTGTTGGGAGTGAAAGCATACTAAATAAGTTTTATTTTAGGATATATTCTGAAAGTCCCCACAGACTCTTGACACTAAATGGAAATACGGCACATGAAGATTTACAAATATCTATGATGTACTGTATTTAGACCTGAAATATGTTGAAAAAGCTCATCTCCGTCAACAAATTCTAAATGTGAAGAGGAAAAGGCTGACTGAGAAGAGCAGGATCTGAAGAAGAATGTTCACAGCACTCAAGATTCACGCAGTAGCCTAATACCTACTTGGATATACTCGACCATATTGACACTTGTAACTATGGGTCTCTGTTGTGTCCGGTAAGGCGTGAAAGACTGAACCAGATGGAAGGGGTTAACGGTGGACAACATATTTAGGATACAAGAGCAGGTTAGGTTTATATGTGTGTGTGTTTATACATTTCAATCTGTCCAGTGGAGCACACACACTATGTTCTGCTAAATATTTCAGTGTCCTGATTTTCATGAATTTGTGACTTACACGGATGGTCTCTGAAGAGAAGTGGCCCTCATTGATCATAAGGTTTCCAGTGTCGTCCAGTTTGACTATGGCCCCAGCGTTGGCCTGAACTTCAGCTTCAAAGGCCTGATGTTTCTGCAGCTTACCCTGCACAGCACATAGGAATACATGTTATATAGACATTTTTGAGATGTATATATGTAGAAGCCTTAATGCATATCCTTTTATCCTCATAGTGAAACAGCTGTCAAACCTGCAGGTTGGAGGGGTCCTTGTAGTTCTCATCAGAGGCGATCTGCAGCTTCTCCTGGATCCACTTCTCCAACTCGTCAGCGTCTCGGCGGAAGAACTGAAAGCGGTAAGAATCCTCCAGCTTCTGCCTACGCATGATCGACAGCTCCTTGAAACGCCGGTAGCGGTCCAGCACCTGCTGCCGGCGCTCCTGGATGTCTTCGGCTGTCTCCAGCACTTTAGCCCCTGTGGTGTCCATTTTCTGAGAAAGACAAAAAGGAATTAAACTTCTAAGTGACAATATAGCATGAAACCTAATTTTAAGTCTTACTCTCCCTCTAAAGATGAACCAATAAGATAAATCCCAAAGAATCTTTATTTTAATAATTAAAAAACAAACAAACACCTCATTAAAAGTTACACACAATCTTCCCTTATTGTAATTTTTTGTCACACTTTTTAGAAATCCTGTCCAGATAATCTCACACTCTCAAATTACTTTATATCTCATTACAATATGTGACATACTAATCACTTATTCCAACTCCACAAAAGTCACAATTACTTCCTGAGGGGATGATAATGATACTGTTCGCCAATTATTCTATTCTATTCTGCTCAAAGTGATCTTTTAAACATTACAATATTGGCCTTTAAATGTCCACCATCAGCCAACTTCTAATTTCAATCACATAAAAAAGCTCAGTGAGACATAACACAGGATATTATTTGTCTCAAAAGCCGGAATCCTTAACAGAAACCTGGCTAGGAATTTTAGGGCAGGATACAAAATTACACAACTGTTTGCATAAACAAATATCTCCCCATCCTGTCTCAAGCTGAGCAACTAAGGGGCTAGCAGCTGAAATACTAAAATGCCAAACGGGGGTGGGGGCGGAAATTCCACACACATGCGAACAGTAACCAAGCGGCAGTACACAATGGGATCACTGCAGTCAGCCTCTCTGTCCACTGTGCCTCTCAAGCCCTGACCAGAAATGCTGTTCAACTGTGGATAATGTCTATCGGCTAACCCGGTTTGGCACTGGCATCAAGTTAGTTTGTAAGAATCTCACAAACACAGCAGGGGGAGTTGCAGTCTGAGGAGCTGCAAATGAAACCAAACATCTAGATATTCATAAATTTTAATGAAAAGCTATCAGTGGAATTAGATCAGTCTTTTTACTGTTTGGGGGTATATAGTGGCTTAGATCATGAAATAACTACTTAAACACAATGTAAACCAGAATTTATTTGTCTGTTTGAGCAAAACTCTGCCCATCAACAGGCAGACAAAGAGGAAGAGAGTTATTGATCTTGTCTACCCAAACCAAGGTCATCCAGAACCCAAGCACAAAAGCTAATGTCCAAGAGGAGTGCATGGAAGTGGGGTGTGTGGAATTGTGCAAGACTGTGTGTGTGTGAGAGAGGGAGAGAAAGAGAGAGACTGAGAGGGGGGGGGAGCTGTCAAGCCTAAATGAAAATGGAAATAGGTTTTGTTGATGTTGCAGACAATGAGAAAAAACAGTGTTGGATAGATGTGAGACAGTACAGTGGTCCATGTCCACAGTCAAAGGGAGGATTAGTGGAGTCAGCAGAGCTGTGCAGTGGGCCTTTTTGCTGCAGCCAGAGGGCAGAGATGACAGAGATGGTCCCCAGAGGTGCCATTAGCTTTGCAGACACGCAAGGGTCCCAGTCAGTCTACTCACCAAATAAAGAAAGAATAATACCCCAAGCTACTGCTATTATGCCCAATGCATGGTACTGCTAAAACTGAAGGGATAGGGAAAAAAAAAACAGTATTACTGGGTATAAGCCGATTAGTGATATGAACCTACCGCCTGATAAAAGTGACTGCTGGGAATTCTCTCTACAGCCCCTCCCCCTACTCCTAAGTTGCCCCAGTTCATCTCTGCGATTTAACTGACCTCAGCCTCTTTTTGTACAATGATGCAACTGACAGGAGCCATACACACAGCTTTAAATTAAGTTTGAAAAAATGGTTTAAAAAGAGAGAACAGTCTTCACATTAACCTGTATCACTCATATAGAAGACTGATCACATGCAGCATCCTGGCTGGTGTGTAGCATGTAAGTTCTCACTGAAGTCACAAAAATAAGTACATTTATTAAACAAACAGACTTCCCTTAATTCATTTAATTTTTACCACCATAAACTCTCCATTTCTACGATTACAAATGTGATTTACTGTTATGATAATGAATTTCACTCAACAAGCTGATTTTCAGTTTCATTTTACAGTAAAATCTTTCCATTCATTTGTTTAAATATGCATTGTTAGTTGCATATTGCCTCAGACATTCATTCTGCCGTCTCTGTGCATGTAGCAATATTAACGGTCTGTACTCATGTGTATGTGGAACATAATTATTAAAATATGCAGAAAGTGACAGAAATTGCAGTTACTATGTATACAAACCCTAATAAGTGAACGTAAAACTGTTTTACGTGCTTATAATGTGACTTCTATTTTAACTGCTATAGTTTCACAGGCATGTTTTTTCTCTGCTTTATTACACTTCAACGCATCTGAAAGAAGTAGTCAAATATGGCGTCACAGCACAGTGCTTATCTGACACCCATAAGCACGGCACGGATGATAGCCCTCCCATCTTGTACAAGTAGATAACAGCTTTCCCCCGTCACATTACTGCTGCCTCTCAGGTTTTTCTGCTCTCCCAGCTAACACCTACATATAGTGATATGAGCCAGCTGCACCACTCCAGCACTAGTTTGGGGATGGCTCTGGATGTATAACCCTTACTCCCATTCTTCTAGTTTTCCAAGACATGCACAGGGTAGGAACTTAAATCAAAACATGTGACTCAGGTGTCATATAACTACTTTTACAGGTACACAGACGCTGAAAATATAAAGTCATGGTCTGTTTCATAAAATGGCGCAAGTAAACTTTATGAATCCTTGAGTAAAATGGGATGGTGCAAGCTGAAGGACTCTGCTGTATTTAGATGTGGGAGGCTCTGCTAGTTTAGATACCACACAGAAAACAGCTGCCTACGAGGATCGGCATCTACAACTGGTACAGCAGTTTTAAAAAGCCCCCGCTGATGTGAAGTGGCATTTGTAAGAGGAGAATGTCATTCCATTTTTACAGAGGCATACAGCAACAGATCTGCAGCTGTATGTTAATACTTACCGACATGCCACTATAACAAGATACAAATATAAGATATTCAAATATGTGGCAGCAATTCTGACAAAAGAAACATGTAATGTGTGTCCTTAAGGAAGTATTCCTTCTAAGTTACAGTGAAAAAAACAACAGCTTGCTCATCTCTTTCTATAATTCTCTGCTACAGTCAGGGTTTTCTCAAAGAGCAGCTGCGCAGAGACAATATTTACAAAGACTCTGATAGAAAACCTGCTCTACTAAAACACATAAGTGTGTGGGTGAGTGCATGGAAGGCAATAGCTATCGATCGCTCCATTAAAATGCTTGCAAACATACTCCAGGAATAAACTGGACTACCCACTCAGAGGCTGCATCAAGGTATACACTTCCTTTATGGTACTAACAATCTGTTCATATGTGTACAATTATAGGAGAGAAAGACTTAAAGTGGACTCAGTGGTTGTGTAGCATAGAGGAGAGCCTTGACTTCGATTCCCCTCATGTGACCCCATCCAAGAACAATCAGGGACACGCATCTGTCATCTAAACCTGATGCGCAATACAGAGTAGTATCTATCATATGCCAAGGTTAAGACTGAAATCAGGGGCAAATAAATGGAAACTCGTTAGCTAAGTACAGTGTGTGTAATCTAATCTTAGGTGGTTCCGTTACCATGAATCCTAGACACAGCAGATTAACAGACCTTCCCTAATTCATTGATCATCATTACTGATCCAGTGGAGCAGATGATGTAATTCATTTGGCAACTCCCAGTTACTATGGTGAGCCATGTTATGAATAGGGGTCATTCTGACGCCATTCAGGGAGGATGGAAGTTAAAGGAATTTGCAGGAAATGGGAGAGTCTCATGAGACTATCCAGGCCTGTTCGTCTGCTGAAGAACAGGACAGGATAGTGACAAGTCTTTTTTTTTTGCTTTTCATTAAACTGAACTTTGTGAACCCTGCAGTAGATTGTCATTTATTTTACATAGAGAAGAAACATCCAATTTATCCAGTAAAAGAATTAGTTTACATCATACGAGCTAATGTGTGATATGCAACTCCACAGTAAATGTAAATCAAAACCATAAGTCATTTGTAGAGCCTGCAGTTACTCAGCAATTCTGTTCTATCTTGTAGTTAGCTTTAAGAAATCAACCACAGTGTTTCACCCTAACTATATTTAAATGTATAGATTCTACAGCTCAAGACTTTACTGTGAGATCTACAAAACAATTCTAATGAGAGCAGCAGCAGCCTTTTAGGCAAACACGGCCTAAACTATTTTCAGTCTCATCCTGCAAAAGTCAAAGGAACTGGTCAGTTGTGGGCTTTTCGTTATACGCCCAGTAAACCATGATGGATACAAACTAATCTGTATTCTGAAGCATCAAATAGAAATCAGGTTCATGCAAGGTCACACTTCATTTCCATGCAAGAATATCACACCAAAGCAAGGCATGCAATAAAAACTGATCATCGCATTTGCACTACAGACTACAAGCGAATAGCTAGCTCTGTATGATCTAAGGCCTACAGCTGATTTTGTGAAAACAAGGAACACAGACAAACACATGCACAGTTCAGATTGCCAGAGTGCTTAAACCAAATACTCTGATGTTCAAGAGTCAATGAAATGTTACAATTTCCAACTGGCAGATCTGAGATTATCAGGATAAAAACAAGACAATTGATCAAAACCAAACCATACACACGAGATTTGTGTTCTCCGGCTCCTCAGACTTTCTTGATCATATCTCAGAGCTGCATATGTAGTAATATCGTAGTCAGCAGCAACTTATGCAGCTATAACATACTCCATAAGAGTCTAATAGTGACTAAATATTCACACTCCTCTACTCCGCAGCCCAGACAGACGCATTGCACCTGCAGTGACTATGCTGAACAAGAGAGCAAGCCAAGATGCAGCCCAGCCCTTGCGTCTGCCTCTGTCACTCCCTCTCTTTTGCTCCACATGTTCTACCCCTCCCATGCATTTACTCAGCAAAACAACATCACCACTGCTCTATACTTCTCTGGAATCTTCTCTTCTGCACAATCAGAGACACACAGCACTCAGAAACACACAAAGGTACACTATAGGACAAACACGATTGTTACCTTGAGCTTGGGTTTAGTAAACGTCGACATGTTGGTTAACTGTGTGGGTTAGCTACGGGGCATAACATTGATCACAAAGTCAGTCAAAGCACTCAGGAGTTAGTAGAAAGGAATACGCTTTCAGGGGGTGTTACATTTTAAGTACATTTTGAATGAATGAATGTTGCAGCAGGGTTGCAAGCAGGAAGCAGTGGAGAAGAAAATGCTTTTTTGTTATAAACAAGAGAGCTCAAAAGTCTGGAAGGATGGATATGATCAGAGCAGAATGACAATGAGTTAGTTGGCTAAACACTAAACCTGACAGCTCAAGAGATGAGAAGGCCTATTTTCTATTTGGGTCATGGTCACATACTTTAAGGGTGAAAGACACTGCTAGGCCAGTGGGACCACCACACTGCTCTGCAAAGACATTAGAGGAAATCTGACAAATGACTGAGTTTGTATGAGGAAAATGCATCAGTTTTAATTTACTATAGCATAGACTCAGATAAACAATGAGGCCCATACAGAGGGAAAGCAAAATAAAAACTTTAATTAGAAATCGATGCAGAGCTGACTGTGCAATTCACCCCACCCTCCCTGAATGGCCTACTAATAACATTACAACACATCTAATGCACTGAGCTGAAAATCCTGATGGGTCTACTACCCATGACAAAATAAGACTGGAAGCATGACTGACTGATGTATACTTCTTGACATTCAGGTATAATTATTCTTCCAAAAAACATTTGTCTTATTTGTAAAGAAAAAACATAAATAACCAATCTTCTGGTATTAACATGAAAACAATATTCATAGCCATTTAAATGACGATTATAATACAGTCCTATTAAAATGAAGCAGCCTACTGAGACATAATTTGCTTTGGGATGATTGAGAGGTATTTTTGGCTGTACTACTGAGCTGTCCCATTTTGTTTCCCCTTTGCTGCCATCTACAAAAAACTCACAACTTTACTGCTGGGAAGTTTTGCAGCAATGGCACACACCCTTCATCAGTTTTCTTTACTATAATCAAAGTAATAATGACTGCTATTATAACATTAGGCCCACACATTTTAAGCCTAATGACAAATCTGAAAGGAAAGACCAGAGCCCGCTCACAGTTGCTGACATTTCACTTTTGGCTGCCAGTGAATGGGGAATGGGGGCAGGGCAGCATATTCCCAACAACATGGGAAAACTAGACAAATAAAAATGTAACCTTATTATACAAAAGTAAAAACTTCCAGAACATGCGACTAGTAGGATGGTATATAAATCTTTAAAATATTAAGGCAACTCTAACAGAACTACTTCAAAAGAGCCCACTTTGTGAGGCCATTGCCTACGAAACATACAACATTAACATTTCATGTCGTGGATCCTGAATACAAATGGAGTGAATTTAGGCCAACAAAAAAAAAGAAGTTCCGGAAAAGATGATTATCAGTGGCCTTATTGACTGTAGAATAACACCACAATCAACATCTAACCTGAGGAAGGCAGTACAAAAATCATCTGTTAAACCTTCAACTTAAGTTCTGCCATGGTTGTAGCTTTATTTCTGGCTACTAGCAATTGATGACCAATAACCTCAGCAGTGTCTTTGTTGTAATTTAACACATAATATCGTTGGGCACCCTATAAAGTCTACACTGTTTGCAGTAATGTGAAGTTGAGGGGTTGTTGGTATGTGAGGAACTTGACACTACCCTGACGAATTTGGTGGTGAGGTCCAACAGAGTCCTGTGTTGGAACCACCTTTAAAGTATCAAAATGTGACATGCTTGCTCCATTACTATTCACAGCCTGCTTTAAGTAAATTTTATCCCGTAACACTAACTTTACGTAACTTAGCTATGTCTTCATAGATATGTCTTCATGGCCTTCTTCAAAAATCATGTAGCTACACTAAATTAGACAAACCTCTCAGACTTGGAATATGTATCGGCCACATGACAAAATGTAAATGATTAACAGTGACAGTTATGAGGTAGTACAGTCAGGGTAATAGTAGGTTTGACAGCTGGTCCATATGTCCAAAGGTATTCAACAGAACTGGGCGGCTCCCATTCAGCCATGGCCGACGACCTACTGCAGCTACATACCCTTTCCTTTTCTGTCTCAACGATATTTGTTTTACCCAAAATGCACATTGTACTGAAAAGCCAAAATAGACATTTCATATTAAAAAGGGTGAATTTATATTTTTCGACTACTCGTATTTATACCCGAAGTTAGCTGGCTAATAGAGGATAATATACTCATAATAAATGTTCTCTACGTAAAACTAAGAACAAAATTATCAATATCACGCACTTTCCAGCTAATACAACACAGTAGTAAACCAACATTTTGACTAAACTATGTGAATAACCTTTATAATCGCTTAAACGAATGCATCGCAAGCTGGGTGTGAATGCAAGCTAACGCTAAAGTCACTTGGTAGCTAAAGAAACTGCATTAATAAGAATATTTTACAGTATTTAGATCTCAGGCAGCTTCAGAATCACACGAACAAACGTATCTTATCGTAAAGTCTCTTAATATGACTACGACAAAGCAAATATAATCCAACAGAAGTAATACTTATAGTTAGCTAACGTTAGCAACTAGGCTAGCGGTCAGACCGGGGACGCAAATTCAATTAAAAGGATGAGAAATTGTCGACAGCATGATCTAATCACATTGTGCAATTAATGTGTTTTAATGTAGACAGCCATTTCGTCTTACTTCGGCGTGTTTTCAAAACAGCTTGCGAGGTTGTGGATGTCCAGGCGGATCGACGACGAAGGATGAGCTGCTGTGCCCTGCTAGGATGGGTGTTTTTTGTGACCGAGTGTGACGTTATTTTCTGCAGCTTTACGGAAAAACCCGACACTTACCGGAGACACCCGAACGCCTCTGCGCACAGTACAGCACAAAAATATCCAAATGTAAGCTATGACTTCACTTTCTAAACAATTTATTCATTGTCATAGCTAAGTAAAAACCTCGTTGCAAGGTTACAGTTGTTAAGAGCTTTAATAAATGATTATTATTATTATTATTTTTATTTTTTAATAAAAATGATGTGCTGGATTGACATTTTTAAACAGCCCTTTCTTCACATTCAGGTACTGTAGACATATTTTGTCACATTAACACCATGTAATAGTCTGTAAGACAACAATTAGTTATTACATGTAGACAGCATGGTGTCAGTCATAGGATTTTTCAATAATAACCAGTTTGTAACAGTGTGAAAAGCATCTAATATCACTTCATATACAGAACAGTTTTGCCTTCAGCATCATCTCTATCAGCTGACAATCACATGGACTCAGAAGAAAGGTCATCTGTGAATCAGCCCTTGTGTACTGGTGGATAAAGTTTCAAGCA
>JAPSES010000081.1:14141736-14165919 GCA_029822895.1 Maxillicosta whitleyi | reverse complement strand
GCTGACAATCACATGGACTCAGAAGAAAGGTCATCTGTGAATCAGCCCTTGTGTACTGGTGGATAAAGTTTCAAGCATTGCATCCCATTACAGATAATTTAGCTATAATAAAAGTCCAAAGACAATGTGATGGTTTTATAGTATGCTATATAAAACAATCAAAGTTAGAGTCGACAAAACCATGAATCATGAATAACATTTTTCTTCATTGGTTCTCCAAGTATTAACAAAGGATATACAATATTAATTTATTAAATACACTCTGGAACAGATTGGGAAAGCACATGGGTAACAAATTCCATTTCTATTGCAGTATGAAAGACTTTGCATATCAATATTATGTTGATATGAAAAATAGTAACACTTTGGCTGTCTGGAAAAAGCTAAAGGACAGCGCTAGCACCAACATTTTCAAAACCATATGAATAAAGAATGCACATATTTTAAAACATGATATGTATTGAACAGCTTATGTAGTATAAAACTGACTCAGTATACAGCAGCTTTGTATTTAGATGATTATAAAACATGTGACAGTTGTTCATGATTAACTAATGATAATTATACATTCTGTGATGGTAAACTGTAAGACACTTTGGTGTTCAAAATATAGAAAAGTGTGTTCTTTAAACCTCAAGCAGCTTTTTGGTATGGGACAAGCCACCTTGTCACAACAAATATTTGTATAGATTTGTATTAAATAGTTTAACACAGTTTTAAATAAAGTAGAAAACTGTCTGTAAAAGACAGTATCACTTTAGTAGAGTGTGTCAGCGGTGATTTTGAACTTTGACAAGTTGGAATAATAAGCAGTAGCCAGAGACGGAGTGAGGAGGTTATGTGAAGGGCTGTGTTGACAAGTGATTTGTGCAGTTTGTGTGTATTACAAATGTTCTCAGGTTAGAATGTTGTAAGCCAAGTCTTTCTGCTGTGTTGTTTGTTTGTTTTTTTTGTATTGTTTGCTGATTGGATGCATTTTGCATTTCATCCTTTTCTTAATGTTCAGTCTCACATGTCACTTATGTAATATGCTTTATGGTTGAATCAGTTAAGTAGTGCTCATCTGTTCTCTGTAGCATTTACATCAAACAAGTTACAAAGCAGTCTTAACTAAAAATGTTAGAAGATCATCTGATAAAAGTAGTAAAAAGGAAAAAGACTTGAGAGGTGAATATTTATCTAATCTATTTTCAGATTCACATTCACATTGTTTCTCCCGTTTTGCAAGGCTTAAAATAACAGTCACACACCATGGTACGGTTTGACACTGTTTCACAGACTGGAGGTCAGATGGGTGACGGCGCACGCAGAGAGCTGTTCGGGGCCACATCTCCAAACAGATTGGTGTAGGACGCTTTGAGGAACTGCACATAGTTTTGCAAGCTTCGGTTGGTGCTGTCCGACTGCTCCAGACGATCCTTAACATCCTGCAATCGACTTTGGTACCGCCGCTCCGTCTAAGCATCATAAATACACATATACAGTCATACTGTGGTTGGAACACCCAGAATCTTCCTTAATGTGTTAGTGGAGGCCTTTACCTCCTGTTTGCTGCGTCGGAGCTGATTGATTTCTGAGGTAGTCCTGCTGAGTTGTGTCTCCATTTCCAGTATTTTGGACTGGGTGGTGTGTTCTTTGGCCACAGCACGTTCTCTGGTCTCACAGATCTGGAGGTGAAAATGCCGGATTTTTAGGTTGAGGAATTTCCCAAAATGTATATGTAGTATTTCTCTAGAATTTTATTAATATTTAAAATTAAAATTTCATGTGGCAAACCCACATCTAAATGCCACTGCTATTTCTAGACAAAGGACTTTAGCCTTTATGACACAGAGGATTCATTTGATTTCTATTATCTGGACACCACCAAATGCTATGGTTTTCATAACAATAGCTTTTTTAATCCCCCACTTTGTATCACCGCTGTTTAAGGACAACTTGTGTCATGCTCCTACTTGTTGGCGAGCATCATCCAGAGCTTCCTCTAGTTTTCTGTTTAGCAGGGTACATTCTCTGTTTTTCTCTTCCAGACGAAGCTGATTGTTGCGGATGGCATCATCCCGTTTGGTGACGACTGCCAGTAGGTCACTGTTCTGACTGCTAGCCTCTTCCAGTTTTCTGAGAGATGGCACAACAGACAGACACACAAACACCAGCTAGGATAAGCATTTAAGGGGTCAGCTAAGCAAATTATAAATTAATTTATATAAAGCTGGAAGACTGAGAAGATACAAAGTGTTAAATTAAATGATCACAATCAGGCTAGCACGGATTAAGACTACCTGCCCTTTTAGACTCCACAGTAGCTAATGTTAAAAAAAAATCACAGGACAGCAGGACAACAAAAACTCTGAGAACCAGTTGAGGGCATGGATTGGTCGGTAAAGAAATCACTGTGTTTGGTGCTGTGGTGTGAAAAGACAGTTCCTTTGTACAAACCGTTCCAAACTTTCCACCTGCTGTTGAAGCTGTCTGTTTTCCTCAAGCAACACCTTGTTCTTCTGTTTGAGGAGCTCCATTTGGCTGCCCTGAGTCTCCACCTGACAAAACAAACACAGATAAACACATTATCAGATGACTCAAACAAGGTAGTACTCCCAGGCACTGTGTATTGTTCCTATGTACACATTCACAGCCATGCAGACTATATGTGTACATTTGTGTCCATGTATTATACTGTGTCTCTGTCATGGAAAAGCAAATTCTCCTGTTCCCTTCTCTTTTTTTGGGGAGGACTCTTTCTTTACCTAAACCTAGGATTGAAGGACAGGCTAGTGTTGTACATTGAGCAGACTGATTTGTGATATTGAACAATAGAAAAGAAAAGATGTTTTGAATTTTATTAAAATAACAGAAGATAATGTATTTTTAAAAGAAGAAGAAGAAAACGAGATCTCGCAGGATGCTTATTACTTTTTGTCATTTAATGCTCTCTAGTGCTCTGTATCTGTTCTGGCTCATGACTACATTATGTCTGTTTATCCTGTATAGTGTCATCGTGTGTACAGTAGTGTCCATAGTGGGCTGGATCTTTTGTAACCTTCATGCGGAGGTCAGTCAGGGTTGTGCTGAGCTCTATGCTGCGCCTCTCCTGGCTTCGCTCCCGCTCATGGGCCTCATGTAGCTGGAGTTCAGATCTTCGTAAGGCCTCAGGTAGAGGCTCTAGCTCTGCAAGCTTCCCCAGCAGCTCCCTGCGAACCTGCTCAATCTCCTGGTCCAGCTCGCCCCGCACGGTCTGGGCGTCCTGCTCAGCTTGAGCCAGTCGAGCACAGTATTGATCAGCCTCAGCCCGGGTTTTTCCAACCTGTCCAATCAAGTAAAAAACATTTAAATGGTGTGTGTTGAGATATCAAGGTGCTCCACCTGTTTCATGAATAACATACCTGGATCTTATAGCTGTCCAGCAGGCTTTCATATTGTTTGATGGAGGCTTTGACCTGCTGGAGCTCTGAATGAGACAAGGCCAGCTTGTCCTCCACAGCTGACACAGTTGCCTGATGTGAACATACAGATGTGATGTCTAATTATTAAATGAACAGAAGCATCCAACCTCCTAATGCAATACAGGTTTACGTAAGTCTATTAGACTGAAAAATGGTAGCAAGTAGCAAATTATCTAAGACATAGAAGCTCAGCAGATTGACACTACTTTAAATGAGTGGTCAAGGAGATTACAGTCAGTGTGCACTGGTGTTTTACCTTGAGGGACTGGTTCTCCAGTTTGGCAGCAGTGTTCTCTGTGGTTAATTCATGTAGGTGATGCACTAGGGAGTCTCTGTCTGCACGCCCTTTATCCTCAGTGCTCTTCTGCTGGTCTGACAGCTCTGCTATTCGGCTAAATCATACAACACACATAAGGTCATCTATTGACTTTTTGTAACTTTGGATTATGTATTATATGTATTACAAGTATATCAAACTCAAAATATACAGTAAAACAAAACAAATCTTGTTAAAATCTTCTGAAAAATGCACAGAATGCAATGTTTCACTCACAAATGGAGCAACAAAGTGTAGCATAATTGAAAGAAAAAAAGTAAAAATGCCTGTTTTTAATCATCCTATCCCAGTACTAAATATAGCACAAATTACACATACTAATAAAAAGGTTCTTTGTTTAAAAATAAAACCTCTGGGTCTGTGGTGCCTGTAGTGTAACTGGACACATAACAGAGCTGCAGTTACCTGTTCAACACCGACAGTTCAATCTCTAGTTTATTCTTGTCTCTCATTTCTTGGGCATGCCGACTCTGCCAGGTCTCAGCTGTTGACAAAGCTTCAGCCACCTGCTTCTCCTGTTGAAAAAATGTTTTGTTTTTTTTAATGTAATGGAGAATTGACAAAAACAATGTGACAGACTTATGCTTTTGGTTATTAAAACAAACAAAAAATGCAACAGGGGTCTGGTCTGCTCTAGATTCCTGATGTCAATATTATTAATAACTGTGTAAACATTTGTTTTTGTGAGAAGTTAAAGTATTTCTAGAGCAGCTTTGGAATACTAGCTGACCATTTCCAGCAGTTGGATGCTCAGCTGGCCTGCGGTGTCCTCACTACGCTCAGCTCTGTGTTTCTGGGCCCTTGTGGCTCGTTTCAGAGTCTCTCTGTCTGCACTGGTCTGCTGCCTCAGCCTTGTCAGCTGCTCCATCAGGTGTTCTATCTCTGCCTTCTGCTGGTTGGCTGATCGCTCCAGGTTCTGAAACAATGGTAACAACAGCAATTTGAACATTTGAACATTCTATTCTATTCTATTCACAGACACATAATGACATGAAGCAGTCAGAAATGTTAGTAACTAAGCACACTGAAAGTAAATGCACATTGTGTTATCCATGTGCAAAGATTTACAACAGACCTTTATTTGCACAGTGAGACGGTTGTTTTCAGCTTCTTTGCTGCGGAGTTGTCCCTGTAAATGAGCTCTTGTCGACTCCAGACTCTTGGACAAGTCACATGTGCTCTTTGCATTTTCCTGTACTCAAAATTTCAGTAGAACATGAATAGGAAATGTATGAATTTGTTTTTATTGATGGATTGCTGTGTGAGGCCACTATATAGAGTAACATTTACATAGCAAAATGAAAGCTCACTGTACCTTTTCTGTATCTAAAAGTTTGGCGAGTTCATGAACCTCTTTGTCTTTCTCTTGAAGCTTCACCACAAAATGCTGTGAAATAAAATTCAGTTGAAAAAGTCAACACAGACAAAAGACAAAAAAAAAAAAACATCTTGAAGCCCATTATTTCAACTAAACTCACAGCATTCTCTGCCTCTGTGTCAGCCAGTCTCTTCAGCAGTGTGTCTTTTTGTTCAGACAGTCGTAATGAGTCCATCTGCTTAAAACATGAAAGTCACTGTCACAGAAAAACATACATATCATACACGTATCATTTGTTTGATATACACTATGTCTCTTGATTTTGGTGGGTAGACTTAGCAAACGTGTGTTATTTTTACAACAACTAACAATCAAATAAATCTAAATAGTAGTTTTGCAGAATGGGATCATGCTATCAGCAATGCTATCAAGAGCACACCTGTTCATTAATCACAAGGGTAGTTTTCACCAGCTTCATATGATTGATTTACACCAAGTATGTATGTGCAAGAGGGTTTACTGAATCTTAATTTGTATTACAAACAAACAGTAAAACGTAGACAAATTGTTTGTGTAAGATCAGACACCAGTTCAGTATTTGAACTCAAGATGCTTCATTGTGTGTTGAGATAACAGGAGTTTGATGCTGCATCACAAGGTTCCCTGCCAAAACACAGTACCTGGCATCCCTGCTGCTCTCGAAGGAGATGCCGCAGAGTTCTGTTTGTGGCCTCAAAAGTCTCAAGTTTCTGCAGCAGCAGCTCCTTCTGTCGGGCCAGGACTGAGGACTCAGAACCAGACAGCCTCTTCATCCAGAAACAACAAAAGACATACAGAGCAGATCAGTTGTTTCATAAGTACACGGAAACTCTTAGACCAAACAGGGCATACAATGACCCCTGGTTTAAGACTCACATTGACACCAGCAGCACCCATTTTGGAAACGGATTCCCGCAGTTCTGAGACTTGCTTAGCAGCTGCTATCCCGTCTGCCTCTGCCTCCATCAGTTTTCTGAGCAAAGCATCTTTGTCCTGCTGGAGACAGTCTGATCTGTAAGGACGAGACAAGTTTAATGCATCAGAGAGGGCATCTTTCTATATCTTTATCAGGAAATATCTACTTAATAATTAATGTGGTAATATTGAAGTAGTGTCTAGAATTGTATTTGCCAATTTGAGAAAAAACAATTAATTGGCAAATATCTATATTGAACCAGGACAGACATGCTGTTTTGATGACCTTATTGATATTCAACACATCAAGAGCAATAACACTAAAATCATTTTACATTTTTCCTGGAGTCATAACAAAACGCACTGTTTTTTTTTTAACATTCACAAACCATATATTTTAGGCACACTCACCTGTGACGCCTGAACATTAATATTTTGACAGAGAGGTAGATGAAGGAGTACAGTGAGTGTAAGAGGTGGGAAGATCCAAGTCCATAGTTTTATACTATTTAGGGTTTTGTAACTTCTGTTTATGTTTAAGCACAACTTCAAAAGTGTATGGGAAGAGGACAAAAGATAAGCACCTCAAGACTTTTAGGATTATCATCATCTGAAAACGCACTTTTGAGTGTACACGTGTATCGATTAATATGAAGCACAATGCAAGTTTCGGTTGAATAAAGGCGCCCTTGGGTAAGTATTTATTTACCTGCTGTAGTCAGTCTCCTCCAACATCTTCTCCATGGAATGACGTAACAGGGTGTTCTCCCGTTCCGTCTGCTCCAGCTCCTTGGTCACCTCTGCCAGCTCCTCCTCCTGCTCGGCAATCACCCGCTGGGATACACTCAGCTGCTCTGATTGACGCTCCAGAAGCTGCTCCTTCTTCCGCAGCTCAACCTGCACACAGTATGAACAGATATGAAGACTTCTCCACAAATGAGAAGAGAAATTATGTAAATATAAAAATATTGAATGAACTGAATAAATATTGAGGTGTGTACAGTGCTCTTCCAATATCACAGTCACACCATTTTTAGGCTTTTTTTTTTTGTAGAAGTGCAAAACCTGCCACCCCTGTACAAATTGAATGGCGATAGAGCCAATCTCAGGGCTTCAGGCTTAATTTAAGACCTCATGTGGTAGTACCATTGGACTGGAAGAATGTCAGCCTTAATAAACAGAGAGATGAGATAAAGAGCACATCGTACATTTCCTCATATCCTTTAGTTCCACTGTTTTTGCATGACCTTAAATTCATATTAGGTCATGCATGTGTTCAACAATGACAGACTTGTAAATATAGCTCATTACATGTATAATGTCAGAGGTAAAGGAAATTGTAATAAACATAAAAAATGGTTTTTAATCTGTGTGTTGTGACAGGCCAATATGAAGAGCAGAGAAAAAAGTAAAAACAGGAGAACTGACTTCATTCTTCAGAGAGCTGACTTGAGTCAATAAGCTGTCGATCTTCCTCTCATACTGGCTGATACGTCCATGAAGTCCTTCCTCCTCTTCCGACGTGAGGTCAGCCAATCGCAGCGCAGATTGAGAATGTTCTGGTTCAGATTCAGGCTCAGGGGGCTGTGGTGTGATCTCTAAGCGATGTGTAGGCCCCTTGATACAAAATACATTCACAGGAAGACCACATTTTTGTCTCTGTGACGTCTTTTACACTGTTGAGACAAATAGTAATCTAATCAAAAAGACATTTTTTACCTCCCACTTGAAGGTACAGTCTCGTACTGAGCCTTTTCCTGGAGGTATCCATGGCCCTTTGGTTTTAACCTTTGCTGTAGGACGAAGGATTCCCCTGTCTTGTTTGTTCTTCCCCTTTAAATGAAACATTGTGAACAGCCACATTAATGTTAATGTTTGTGGATTCCTCTGCATATTAATGACTAACTAGGTTTGTATTTGACATGTGCTGATTAAAGTTAGTTTAACAAGATTTTTCTTTAACCAGATAACTTAGTTGAGAGAACTGATTATCATTTTCAATAACAACCTGGACATATAGAGACAAACAACCACTCACTCTCATATTCACACCTATGGGGAATTTAGATTAACTAATTAACCTACTAGCACATGTCTTTGGATGACTTAAATTGACTTTGAGTAGACTTAAGTGCAAGAAAGTCCGATCAAAGACATCAAAATCAAAAGCTACCTAAACAGGCTCAATATGTGTAACTGAAGTAAATCTGACCTGAGGTGTCCTGACAGGACTTTTCACATGCACATGGACTGGTGTGTCTTCGCTAACATGCACATGAATTGGAGGTGAAGTTGACCGAGTTCTCATCGTTTTCCTCTGTGGAATGTTGAGAAAAGTAACAAGTATGTTCAACCAACTAACTAGTCATAACAAATTCTAAAATCAGTAATCAGTCGTTAAAAACAAAAATCGAAATGGATGAACAAAACAGAAGTTTGTGGCTGGTTGCAAATTTATTTATTTTATTTTATTTTATAAAAATGGTATTTCTTTAGGAAGATATGCACAGCTTGGCCAAAAAACACCTATTCTAATATTTCATTGGATCATCCTAGAGGATAAAACAGCTGACAATAGCATGTCACAGTAACATCAAGTGCCTCTTCTGAAGAAAGCTACAGGTTGTAGCCGAAACATGTCAAGGTGACAAAAAAAAAAAAAAAAAAGAAAAAGAAATCTTCATTGGATCATGTTTAGTTTTGATTAGAGCATGCATTTTCTATGGCATCAATTCAATAAGTTTATGCAATGCCACATTTATGTCCATCCCTTTATGAGACATAATGTTACTAAATCCAGACTTGGAGTTGAAGCAACCCCAGATGTGTGTGTGTGTGTGTATTAAGTAGGTAGCCTCATTCACATTAAGTTTTAAAATAACTAAGATGCCAAATAATTTATATATAGAAGCTGTGACATTCAGTATGTATTGCAATTACTAACAATTGTTCATGTAAAATGTCGACAAGAGTCATAATAATAATGTTGGACGTGTCATAAAGTCATAAAAATAATCAATAAAAACGTAGCTATGCTACCTGTAAACATTAGCTTTGGCTACTTAGTTCATTCTTCAAAAAAAAAAAAAGCCAGTCTAGCCTGAATTAACAGCCTGCTCAGTTTACTAACAAAATCCTTTTCTTACCATGTGAGAAACCTAAATATACTCGTCAAGTCTTGAAATTATATGTCATTAGAAAAGGATCGTTCGTTGTTGAATACGTAAAATAAGCAGTTTAAGGAAGATAGTCTGTTTTAGTGGAAGCTAACTTTGACCGGTAGTGACGCACTTTGCTCTCTGATTGGTCAGTTTAAAACATTTGACAATTTATCCGACGCTGATTGGACCAGAGATTAAGTTGTAACGTTCCTAAGCAACGCGCTACTCAACAAACGCTTCAAAGATATTCTGTACATGAAGATTTAATCCTCCATTCAATGCACATCGTCGTGTAAAACATTTCATGGAAGACAACACGATAAACAACTAAAGTGAATATGGTTTAGATGTATGTGTTGATATAAACCTATTTTTGGCTTCAAGGAATTCCATATACGTTTCAGTAAATGCAATAACAAAGCAGGATTTTCAACTGAAACGATGGGAATCGCATCTCTGGAGCTAAAACGAGTCCGTTGCTCTAAACACTGCTGTACCTCACTAGTGCCTCTGGAGGGCAGTGAAACCTTGCGGTATAACTACTATTTCATTTCTGTTCATTATTTGTGTTCTGAAGTAGATTTTTCCTGAATAAACTTATAAGATTGTGTAAACTGCTTGCAAATCTTCCCTGATCCATCAGTAAAAAAAACAACAACTGTCCTTTCATGATGCCAAATTCACTTTATTGGCAACTGAAAAAACAAACAAACATCTGATTCAACAATTGATCTCAGACATTGTTAAGATGGAAAAGAAAATAGTACACCATTCTTTGGCACATCCTATTCTAAACAAACATGCTGCTTACAGAGATAATCATCTGTGCATTTTTTTAAAAAACTGAAATACTGAAAATACATTTGACAGTTTGACACTGACTGAAAATCACAACAAGCAAGTCACATGATTTGCTATAAAGGAGGGGTGCACCCATCTTTTGAACATTTATACAAGTATAAAAAGGTATAAATGACCCCTGGACATCTGGGGGACGAAACAGGACAGTCGGCAGTTGTTTGAGATGTGATCCCAGGCGGCCATGGTCGACATGCTTCTTTGTGATTGAGGGTCCGGGACATGGAGCTGTGGCCATTTGTGCTTGTGCATCCATGTCAGAAAGATTTTTTTTGTTACATTAGCTCAGGTGCATTTATTACCAGTTATGCATGGCGAGCACTGATTTCACTTCTCTGCAATGTAACCCCTAATACTTCTGTAAAAGCCTTTAACTCATGCTACCACATTCAACGACTACACAGTTCAGTGATGTTCATATCATATTAAAATGTAATAGTTGGTTTAGTTTCATTCTGTGTGCACAACTTATGCAGTGGTGAAAGGAGAGGCTGGTTCCTGTGAATTAAAGTGGCAGCTTCAATAAGGAAACTATTCAACACATACTGACAATGGAACCCTAAAATGGTTCCGGGATGTTGTAGTTGCTTTGTAGAATCCTCAATACAGAGTAAGATCAATAGGGCTTAGGTCAGGTTTCATAACATGCATAAGATGCATACATGGACACTTTACAATTTGTTACAGGTTAATCATACAGCAGCAAAAGAGAGATTAAAGCTTTATCTGGTCCAAATGGGGTTTTATCTTGAGTTTGTTTCTCAGTATCCACCGTGCACAATACTTAATACTATAATCCCAAATGTTTAAGAATAAATGCTGCATACTCTTGTACATCAGTCATAGCCAGCAACATCACTTTAAACAAGAAAAAGAAAAAAGAAACCCCCAAAGTCCCTCAGGAGGATTTGTTTAACATTTTTGGCTAAAAGAAAATAACTTGTGTGAACAAGCTGTTAGTTTGTGCAAATAATGCAATTTTCCCAAACAAGATCAGTTATGAATAAGGTATGTTGTTTGTACAAGTAAGTTTTAACTTGTATCTTGACTATTTTATGAGCAATAAATAATATTCTGCTAATATCTTGTTTGCCGTTCATCCTGTCTGGTTTGCAGTTATCGTCTCAGAAAATTAAATATTTCATTCACACAAATTATCTTTTTGCACAATTATCATACATTTCTGGTCCTCAAAAGTCATTAAACATTTCTTATGCAGTAGGTTTGAGCTCTCAGGGGAGGCTGTAGCAATTTACCCGGATACACTCATCAAACTATGCGATAGCAGGAAATGCAAACCATTGCATCATATGGCATCAGTTTACAATATTGCACCAAGCTCCATATGCTGCTGTGAAGCTAATGTGAAATTTAAAACATGAAATGAGGAACACGGTTCAACAAATACAAGCCATGATCCTGATTCCAGAAGTGTTAGTGACAAAAAATACAAGCAAATTCAATAACTTTTTCTGCACTAATGAGCCCACGTGACAATATACAAAGTAAACATGTTTATGTTCATGGTGTTTTTTTTTTAAAATGTAATCAATAGAAGATGACACTATAACACATCATAACAGATGTTAAGTTTCTTTTATTTTTTTAAGTCATATCTTTTCTTTAAATGGAATCTGTTTCGCACCATTAGGCAGCAACTGTCATTTTCACGAATCATGACTTTAGGGAACACACCATTCAATAACATGGTCTAAGCACACAAACATCAGTTTGAGGCATTCCTTAAAATTCTGCCAACATGCAATATCTGGCCAGTTAAATGGATATGTTTCTGCATGTTTTTCCTCTTGTGCCCTGATATATGTTCAGACATGTACAAGAAACTGTTGTTAATGTTACTTCATTAAAATGTAAAAATAATAATAATAATAATAATAAATTATTAACTCCTATTGGGACCAAATAGATAACATAATATTAGAGCACCAGGTTTCTAATTTTTTTTAAACACATGTAAACAAATGCTATCACTGCTTATTCAATTCTTTTTAGAAGTTGTTTGTTTTTGATACATTTCAAAAAGAAGCTGTTAAAAAAGTGATAATGTATAAAACTGTCTACATGGAAATGTTTGAAATCATTCTGACCTCACACGAGTGTTACCTTTAGTGCCAATACAAAACAAATTGAACAATAAGATGTCATGATTTTTTTTTTTTTTACCCCCAAAGCACAACAAACTAGATCATAATGATATTACATTTCATAAAGTGCAAGCCTTCATTCTGTTAATCATCAGAACTGCCAACACAAGGGAACGTGAATATTATCGTGACAATAGAAGAAATGGTATAAACGGCTCAGTTTCCTGCACAATGTAAAATGGAGAAAACAGCATTCGTTTTCCTCCTGCCTCCCTTCAAGTCCTTGGAAAGCTGGAATGTAATATCATTTTTAAAAAAAGGCCAGATAACAAACTGGCCACATTAACGTAATTGGTCTGCTCCTTCTTAATGTTAACTTCATAGTTCATTACACATTTAATAGACTTACTAAATACTGAACAAACAACATCTGTGCCAAAACGTCACTTTACATTATCTGTACACATATTCTAACAATGTTAATAAATACATTAAACACTAAAAAATAGTGTTCTTATAATATTTTATGTCAATTCAAAAATCTCAATTTCAGCCTTGTGGCTTGGCTACTTCCTGCAACTCTGCATTATTTTAGTTTTTTTGGTTGAGGGCAGTTTAACCATCAGCTGGTTCAGTATCAGCATCACTGCAATCATTCTGCTGCTAGTGCTACAAATAAATCCACACAGGTCTCCACAGCTTCATCTCACACTCTGAGTATAGGATCCTTATTATTTCATTCAATTATTAGTATGATACTTTTTGGTCAAACTAACCTTTATTAGATGAAAAATAAAGTTATCAACGCCGTCTATGTAATTTCACCTAAGAAAAAACAAAAACAGAATGGCAACTAAGATCGATATCTATTCAGAGCTAAAGTTGTAAAAGCTGAATTTAACTGATCTGATATGCATCTAGTAACCGTCTGGCGATGAGTAACTCCAGTTATGCGTCATTTAAAATCAATTTGACAGTGGAGGAATGATATAAAGGTCACAGTTAACACCGTCGCCTCATCTAAAACCACTGCAGAGTAAATTAGATGCTTCTGCTACTTTCTAACTTCCAACATTTTGGTAAACAGTACTCCTGTGTCTTCCATCCTACCTGCAATTCTGTGTACATTATACCATTAAAGTTTCATAGTTTCACCTTTTTTTCCCATCTTTTGTGTACTCCTGCACAATTAAAGTGTGTAAAATTAAATATTTTACAGCTATTCCCTCCATCTTCCAATCTTTACGCTAAGCTACGTCAATCACCTCTGGGCTGTGCCGAATGAGTAGATATTGAAGTGGCAGTCAACTGTCTCCTAAATAGATACAGAACACTTCTCTGCACTATTTATAAAAGCTAATTCCATTATTAACTAATCATCAACAGTAACATGAAGTGTTTAGATCTTGTGCTTTATAAGGTTTACGGTCATAGTGGCTGCTGCTTGTTTACTCTCCAGGTTTCTTTTCCTCTCTTCAAAGTAGGATTTTGGGGTTTCAGATAGCTGGCAAACATGGCAGCATCTGCTATATGCTACATATATAGAAAATAACATGTAAATAAGCAGCTGAAAGTAGCATTATTGTAGCAGGGACGCAGCGTGGATAAACAGCGCAGTTCAGTTCGAGCTATATAACTGGCAGGTCATGTTAATCCTGACGTCAGTAAGGTTACAGAGGTGTTTTGGCTAGTCGTTAATGTTGATGTGCATACCACGTGTTACATTTTCACTATGACATTTCATCTGTTATCTCAAACTAGATTGTCTTAATTTAACAACTCGACTACAAAATGTACAGCCCCATGCAACCTTTAGTAGTTGAGCACATGCACTGGCTCCATTTACTTCCCAAATACTGTGCCTTTCTAATGTCTAAGCCCCAGTGTACAGTTAAATGTTTCTTCTGTGCCCTTAAAGTAGGAGGCCATTCTAAAGAACTAATGATACGATTCTTTACCTTATTGCATGCAAATACAGCACAGTGAGAAAAAGAAAAGGAAAGGCTTTTTAAATGATGTTCAGGTAAAGATATTAGATGAACTCCTGGTTAATGACGTGGAAGAATGAATATCGACGGATAATGGTGGCCTACAACAAGCAACGGAACACAAAGAATAAAACCTCATGCATCTCAACCTGCTACAAGGTAAGCCGTTTTACAGCAAGCACTGACTGGCAGATACAAAACTCCAGATCAGTAAGAATGTTTTAGGTGAAATCTATCAAATTCCAACCTACTGTGCGATTAAGTGCCAACTTTATGATTTTTTTTTTAAATATATATTTAATGATCTATAGAAGGGTTTTCTTTCAGCACCACCATGTTTTTGATTTCTTACAGATAAAGCGACACCTGGAAGCTATCCAGGATTATTTCAGCTCACACAACCTTCAGTCTGATCATCAATGGTTAATATTTTAAAAACACACGCTGCCAACTTTACATGAATAAGAAGTACAGGCTGCAGTTTTAAACTTTGCATTTCAATGGGGATGAGTTTAAAGGTCATTTATAGCCTCTTGTTTGTTTCTTCACTGTCATGTGTTATATGATGCTTAAAATACTGAGGTAAGCCGACGAGTCAAACTCTCTGGCTTACCCGTGTGAACCTTTTTAAATGTTGCTCTACCTTTCCACAAGTAACA
This sequence comes from Maxillicosta whitleyi, assembly GCA_029822895.1. Lineage (NCBI taxonomy): Eukaryota > Metazoa > Chordata > Actinopteri > Perciformes > Neosebastidae > Maxillicosta > Maxillicosta whitleyi. The sequence continues at coordinate 14,151,096 of JAPSES010000081.1, read as the reverse complement.
GTTATACATTAACGACATGGAGCGGCGTGTCAGTGTGAGTCACTTGTTTGAATACCTGTAAAAAAAAACATAAACAATGAAGCTGTGAGGGCTCTGGCAGCTGAGTCTGTCTGTGTCCGTATTTACACGGAGGCCATTTTGCCCTGTGCGAAGATGTTAGTAGGCTTCCAAGGAGTCATCCCAAAATAGGCTCTGCACGTCCAGCATGGTGGCCAGCTCTAAAATATGCTTCTGTAGAAGGCTGCTCTCCACTGTGTCCTGTTTGGGGAGCTCTGGATACGACTCCGGGAAGCTCCTGGACTCCTGCGTCATGATGTGAATACAACATTAACCAGGTTTCATTCCAACAAATAAATGAAAATCAAGCTTCAAAGGATTATGAGTTCCAATAAATCATAACAATGGACTGTATATACTGAGCAGAGAACATTAGAGAAGATTATACATGCATTTACTAAAGCAGATGTTAGAGATGTATATATAAATGTTATGCATGAGGGTAAACACTTTGTCAAGGGATGTTAATGGACCTTTCCTAGAGTTAGTTAAGTCTGTAGTTTGATGTTTGAAACAAATCACATCATGGATTAATACTCTACTCTAGTGTGAGAAAAAAGAATATATACGCTAGTGTCCTCTGCTGCACGCTGTACCATCAACCACATTGTACAAGTCCTATTTAAATTGTGCTATACAAATAAATTTGCCTTGCCATTGTGTCAATTATTGTATATTTCTCCTCAGCTTGGTACCCAACAAGTATGTCTGAGAAAGGCGATTCCTGAAAACAGTACCTTCATCAGCCCTGATCTGATGAAAGTTGTAAAGGCCAAAACATTGCAGTTAAATTTCAATAAAGAGAGACAATGGGTGTTCTTTACTCTAGAGCTGTGATATAACCTGAAAAAACAAGCATTTTTGAAGATTTGCTCCTTTTTGTGTCTAGTATGACAGTGAACGAAATATTAAGAATTTAGTGAAAACAAGCACTCTAAGAATGTCAGTTTCGTCCAGGGGTTAGCAACCCTGGTCGTCAAGAGTCACTACCCTGCATGTTTTAGATATTTCCCTCTTCCAGCACACCTGGACCTCATTACATCATTATCAGACTTCTGCAGAGCTTGGTGATGAGCTGATGATTAATTGATCCAGGTGTGCTGGAAGAGGGACATATCAAAAACATGCAGGATAGTGGTACTTGAGGACCAAATTTGAGAACCACTGTTTTAAATGTTTCCCTCTTCCAACACACCTGGCGGTCATTATCAGGCTTCTGCGGAGCTTGATGATAGGCGCATCATCAGGTGTGTTGGAGGAGGGAAACGTCTAAACATGCAGGACAGTGGCTCTCAAGGACCAGGGTTGCTCACCCCTGGTTAAGGCTCTAGCAAATTACACAAGCCTTCTTTTAGTGCAGCCCTAGAGTTATTACATCACAATTATTTCTGTGGCTGTTAAGTGGCTTTAAATATTTTTTAGGAAAAAAAAAAAAGTCAGTTGCAACCACTAAGATGACAACTGTGGTCCATTTATTCTCTGACTTTTGTCTCCTACACACACACACACACACACAATATAACTCTGATCTTATAAACTGATTAAAAAAACAACAATTTATAAAGTGTTAAAAATAGTCATTGCATTGATATTGTTATATGAAGGAGTTGAGGGATGACAGCTTTTCTATTTTGATAGAAAAACACCCACTTAATGTGTTGAATCAAATGAGCGTTGTTTGTTGTAGACAGATTACTGCCACAAATGAAACTGTGAAACTGTGCCTTAAAGTGGGATAAATTCTTGTCATCATTTTAAAGTGTATTTCTAGAGGCTGTGCAGTGTGATTTGGGTCAGCTAACCGGGTTATAGGTGTACTGACAGAAACTGAGCTGGTGCTGCAGTTGACAGTGATGAATTGTTGCGTGAACTTAAGTCATATTAATCAGTAAAACAAAATGTGCATCAGGTATGGGTTTAAGCGGGACACTTATATTTGATAGTACTGTCATATGATGTCAATATAACTGTTAGAGACTACAAAATTGTGTAGAGATGTCTTGCTTTTTATCCACAGGGGGGTTTGGTTTTAAAAGAAACAGTGCTAAAATCACAGGAAAAGAAGCCTCCTCTTGTTTCTGCTGTTTAGATAGGATAACTATAGCAGCAGTGACTCACCCGGAAGAGTTTATGCAGTCTCAGTGCAGCTGAGCAGAACACAAAGCGGATCAGCAGCAGCCGAAGGAATTCATCACCAAAGAATTGCAAAAAGGCTTGATCTGTGGAGAGTCAATAAACATATTAGCACAGAGCAAAGTGGCAGAATAAGTAATTAAAAAAAAATAATAATAATTAACAGACCCCTCCAGATTTGCAGACCTGAACCCTTTGAAAACCTCTGGATTGTGATTAAGAGGAAGATGATGATGAAAACATCAAACAATGCCAACATGCTGCATTTTTGATTCAGAAGATGCATAAACAGCAATGTGAACAACAGGTGGAGAGCATGAAAGACCTATGACAACCAGGATTATTCCACTAAAAACTGATTTCTGGACTTTTTCTTAACATAAAAACAATGATCTCTCATCGTTGTTTGAAAATCAAACCATGCAAGTTGTGAGAAACATTGACAGTAATTTCTATAACAAGCAAAAATGTTAATTTTACTCAAACATTTGTATTAGTGCTAAAACCACTGGTAGTATAATTATTTCTTTTTTTTTTTCTTTTTTTTTACTTAAATGAGCATCTATTGGTATTAACTCCTAAACACTCATCTAACAGGCCTTATCACATTTGTTGGCTAGAGTTACGACATCAACACATGCGTGACAACAAAGATGTATAAAATATCGTAGAGGGGTGTTACCTATAGTCCGTGATCGAGTTATCATTTGCCCAATGTCCCGATAGACTTTGCAAAGAAATTCTTGAGCCCTCTCCCACAGTCCTTGTCTCACACTGTTTAAGCCACACACAGAAGAAAAAGCCAAAAGTGGGCTGTAGAGGAACAGAGTGAAGAGACTACCACGCTGGGACTGATCTGAAGGTAACACAGGACACAGCAGAGGTCAGTACAGGCAACACATGACAGAAAAATACATTACTGAAGTGCAGAGATTATTAATAAATCTGAAGTGTGATTCCACAGTTACACACCTTGTACACTTTTAGGATACACTGTGGGTGATAGTAGGCACACCAGAGGCTGGCCAAATAGATTTGTGAAATTCTTGGACGACAAAAAAAAGACAGAAAAAAAGACATTTTAATTTTGAAGTTCTACATCATTATTAAATCCTCCATGTGTTTGTGGTAAATTACCTTGTAGGCTGTGCTGTTGGAGGAATCCACAATGACAAAAAGAGGCTTCCGGGTGAAAGGAAACAAGTCTCCTGGATGAAGGCTGTGACATTACAAAAACAGGATTTTTTTTTTTTTTTTTTAACTATATTTTTATTTGTTTTCACACATTTTATGATATAAAAATAATGAAAAAACAACCAACAATTAGCAAAACACAAACAAGACATTCTACAAATTGAACAACTCCACTTTTACGTTACAAAAAAAGTAAGTTTTGTAAAGCTGTCCAGATTTCTTCAAATTCCTCTGCCCCCTCCCTAATAACATATGTCAGTTTTTCCAGTGTAACATAATTTGTCCACATATTTATTGATGGTACATCCATTTTTTTTCCAGAAAATTTCAACCAGCCTCCTGGCCAACACAGGACATTTAGTTTTATCTGACTCATGTAAACAGCTCAGCAGCAGCTGACCCAGTTGACCCCAGCCAAAACCAAGGTCATCATCAGTCAGTATTCACGGATTTGTCAATAGAGTTCCAGATTAGACATGATTAGAGCTGCTTAACTTGTTATTAACACAGTGGGCAAGAGTCAGACGTCACACTGAGCCAGATGAATGTTATTTGTCATTAGTCACAACAACCATAATGAGGAGGAAGCACAAAACAACTTTCTTAAGCCAAATACTTTAAAATATATTTTTGCTGAATGCTGATTAACATTACAATACTGCTATCATTAAGTCAAACAAAAGTATGAAAAATGGGTGTTGCAGAGTTTCTCTTACCAGTGCATTTCTTTCTGGGCCTGATTTCTTTTCTGCCCCGTCTCTCCATTCACCACATCTCGATTTGTATTTGTGAGAACTCCTCCAAAATCATACGGTCCTATTAAAAATGTCCAGACAATAAAACTGTTACATCAGCTAGGACAAGTGGGCACTTAATTTCAGTTCTTTTTCAGTTGTGTTCATGTGCATCATAACAACACAATCTCAACTATTGAGAACAATAACAGATTAAATATTTATTAAAATTGTCAATAATTATTGAGATACAATATTATAGACAGCACACATAACATTGAGTCAAATTACCTACTTTCTATTTTACACACAGGCTAAATTTCCAGTTGTGTGAGCCCCCCCAGGAGTATTTAGAATAGACAGATTATCAACTGTAAACGAAATTCCCTCACTGCAAAGGGCTGTCTGATGGCAAAGTAAAGAATACAGCATACACTTAAAACTGAAATTGGCAGCTGAGCATCCTCATCCACTTGTACTGGAGATAATACACCACCTCTGAGCAACAAACCCAACTGACAGCATGATACACGCACTGTCAGCTCTTCCTGATTTTGTTTGTACAAAAGAAACAGATTTGGCGTGAACTTGGACTAACCCAAAGCCCTCAGGGGACATGTCCAAGAAAAAAACTACGACTTATAAAGTAAGCATGAAAACCAGCTCAGAGCAGGAGGCGACTCAGCCAGCTGAGACTTGGAGTAACCAGAGGTGTTTTATTTGTACACTGATATAAACAAGTGGAAGAAAGGAACAGGTTTGACATTTTTCTGTGGAATCTTAAAATGACTGAACAAGCATGTGCCATGTATACTATTCAACATACAAAAATGTACCTGATAAAACCGTAATATATGAGGGTTTTCATCCAAAAATAAGATACCACCCAGAACTGAGAATGATGTGAATATTCAGGGTTCATGCTCCATTATGATGATGATGGTCATCGTCATTAAGTTTTAAATTACTCAGATATACCATTTTCTATCAGAACTTACTACCTGATCTGATACATGTGAAAAAATGTTATGTCAATCCAGAAGCTGCTTTAGCTTTTGTCATTCAAACCCAACTGAAGGTCTTAATTCTTCATTCTTCCTGTTTGTCAGAGCTTTTATCAAACATAGGTTTCCCCAGCTCTTCACAGACAGAGGTGTTTTGTTGCAGTTTCTTTCTAACGTTTCCGTTTGCTGTTTTTTCAATATCTGCACTTCCTTATGGATCCTCATATGCACATACATCATAATTCATGACAATGCATTAAATTTGCTTGCATTTACATCTTAATAATGAAACAACTTTTCTGAACTAACAAAAAATGTTTAACGTCTCTTGAAGTGTTTTGATGGTGATTTTTATGGAGATATCGACAAGTCTCATAAGAGTTTTGTTTTGTTTTGTTTCCAGTCAAATCAAGTACATTTCTAACCCATACCTTCATAATCTGAATGGCCGGTAGGGAAGACTCCAGTAGCAGACAGGTAGATAAGCAGAACACTGTTTGCAGGCAATTCCTGAAAAATAAAGAATTACATCGCAAACTGTAGTGTTTGGTATCGTCTGAAACGGCAAATCCTGTGACAAGAGTACGACTACCACACTGACCTTAAAAGAGGCAGACAGGAAAGTGAAAAGCTGGCTGAAAGTTGGTTTATACAGTAGATACTTGTGAGGGTTTTCTCTTTTGGCTGGCTTCTCATTGGGCTCCTGTGGAAAGATTGTGAAATAATTACTGTTCATGTTTCAGTTCCGTCAGGTCAGTCTGTGGGTATGGTATCCGTGGAGATATGTGATTATTTATTCATTCTAAGCTAGACATATAAAATTAGTCCGAATCCAAACGAGCGTTGACAGAGGAATGATGTAGCTCACTCAACACTCAGTCTGCATCAGTTGCTTTGGTCTGTAATTAGGCTCTGAGTCATTTATGAGGCAACCTGTTTACTGACAACTTTATGGAAATGATGTGCTGCGAAGTTTCAAATACAAGCAGTACATCTTTGTTTCATTACAGATATGTACAGCGTCTAACACATATCAAATGGGAATGTGTAGTCAATGTGCTTCATAACTGAACTCATCATGATACACACTGTACACATACATTATTCACCATGGTTTTTGTTAGTTTTGTTCGTTTGGAAGTGGTTTGTACTTGGAAACTGATTTACACATTATTAAATCACAGCTTTCATCTCATCCCTACTCTCCATATACCACTGTTTCTATCACTGAAGAGTTTTTTTTTTTCCTATGGATTAGATGAACTAGGTACTACAGCTGCTTTGTTTTATTTTTATTGGCAGTCAGTTTTAACTGGTCCTATTGGTTATTATCATCTAGCTCTGTCTGTTATTGCATTATTGTTTTTGGTGAATAAGCTGTAAATCTACAGTCAGACTCAGTGGCATTTAGGATACATAACAACTCTTCACATGGAAGGTGATCTGTCAGTTAATAAGGCTTGGACATTTTGTGACTGTCCGTGATTGAAATTACTTGATTTATTTTAAGAGCAAAGTAAAAGTTTGGTTTTGGATTTTCTGTTATGGAATGTCCTTGGCAGTGGACAGCATTTTTTTTGGTTGTTTGTTTGTTTGTTTTGTAAAGGTTTATTTATTTATAAATTAAATATTGTAATATGCTAGGGTCCAGTGAGTATGATTTTTGGGGGCTTAATTGCACAAGTGAAATATAATTATCATAATTATGTGTGTAATCAAACACCTTAGTATGGGCTGCTTCCTCATATAATTTTTCACTATTTATATCAAAAACTACATTAATATCATATGTTCTTTATTTAAAACATGTGAACAGACAAAATTCTAACTAATGCAGGTCTCTGGCATTTGTGATTTTTTTGCAGCTACCCTAGTAGAGCGTGACGAGAGTGTTCAGTTTGTAATTAGCAACTTCACCTCCAGATATCACTACAGGCGGTTAGCACCAATGCAATCATGTGACTTTTGTAGGAGGAACTCAAGCCCCACATAGCGTCTCAGCTGGAAATGTAAAGTGTTGAGACAAAAAATAATGCTGTTGGCTTTCAGCTCCACAACCCAAAACCAACTACACACAAGCATCACACATGGCAGAGGAACAAAGTGTACAAAAAACACATATGGCAGTGAACTCACCAGTGTTCCCTGCTTCGAGGTCTGTGTAGCCAGGTTTACAGGTTCCCTCTCCAAGGCTTGAAGCATCCGGAACATATCAATGGTTAACTCACTAAATTTGACCTAAAAAAAAAAGACAGGCATGCATGAGGATACCACATTTTATGTATTGCAGCATTAAGGATTAAAAGAGAGGTATTTATTGCACAGGAAAAAAAAAACTATCTGCATGCTGGTAAAGAGAGTAATTCTCCACTTTCTGGTCAGTTTCCATGACAGCCAAAACAGGGCAGCCTAAGTCAAAAGATAAAGAAGCCGCGCATTATATAGAGTCATATATATACACATATATATACATGTACACGTATATATACATATACAAGTATATGTGTGTTCTGTGCCAAGGTTAGAAATGCAGTATGTCTGCCTGTCTGACAGCGGAACAGACTGAAAATAAAATCAGATAATGAGCTATGTTAAGACGTCCTGTGTATCATTCACAATTACATTTGTGTAAGAAAATATTTTGCTGAATCACGTGTACAGGGAGGGGGAGTAATAGAGTTACTCCTTGACAGAGATACCACAGAATAGACAAGATCATATTACAAAAAATATATCATGGGCAATTAATACAATTCCATTTAACCTCATTGAAACTTGTCAATTAAACTGTAAATAATAGCTTTCAGATCAGTGTGTCAGATAAAGAAAGATTGAGGAATGTAAAAAATGAAAAGGACATAATATTATGGGTTAGGTTATTTACAGCAAGACTAGACTGAAGGCTCTGGTGCAGTATCAACAGACATGTAGAGTGAGTGTGTTAGGACAAGTACGTACAGTCCATCTCTCAAAAATTGGTTTATAGAGCTGTTACTGTTTCACAGTAGAAAACTATTATTTACCAGCAGTATTTTAGAGATTCATCAGAGAAGTGAAATCGAATGTGGAACTCAAAGTAAAGCTGACAGAGTATTATTTTTGTTATTGCTAATATTGTTATTATTATTAGTAGTAGTAGTAGTGGTTGTAGTAGTAGTAGTACTATTAAAATAAAATGACTAAATATTAAAGGTGGAGTAAGAGATTTCTGAGACAGATATGTTCACTAAGTGGTCCCTTAGACTCTTTACCCCAAAATGGAATGACCATTATTCCCTGTGCAGATCTCTGTCCAAGTCAACTTTGCAGAATGTGACCAAAGATCTACAGTATTAACACAGCTTACTCCATCTTCTGTTAGTTGTTGTGTATAAAGTGCTGAATTGAATTAGTGGGTTAAAACCTGGTTGTTACAGTTGCCGATGATTAGTGCATCTGCAAGGACGAGCTGCCCAACCACCATGCCTTGTTCCAAGGGAGGCACACTTCCCTCCTGCAGCCGATTGCTGGTGACAACGACACCGTTGTTGTCGTTCAGCACCACCACCGGATCAGCCTGTTCAACAAACATTTGGAGAGAAAACACAGATGGAGTTGATCAGAGTACCAACCAGCAGGCAGCTGATAGAGAGGACATATTATTTGTCACCTATTTGTAACCTATTGTTTAGATACTATTGGTTGATTTCCTACCTCTATAAATGCTGCCACTTCCTGTAGCACCAGGTTCCACTCCAGTTGGTCCTCTGTGTTAAATCGTTGTGTGTAATCCTCAATTTCTTCAGACAGCTCCTGCAAAGACACACATAGTTATAGATGCAGGATTCACAAAACATATGAACACGCAGTGCTGCACTAACTGGACTTTGCACTTGATTTATATATATATAAAAAAAAATCTTATGGAAGTTTCATGAGGCAGACCTACTTGCTCTACTATCCTGAGTGTGGAGGCAAAAGCTGTGGTAACTTGTTTGTTCAATTAGTGTTGCAGATAACTTCCAGCTGCCTGACTCCCCTCATCTGACTCTATATCATAATTATATTGCATATGTACCTCTGTATATGTATATATGACTTCATGTCAGCTAATAGAGATGCCTAAATCATGTTTTTCAGAACATATCCATGTAACCTTTAACACACATGTAACAGCAACCACTGAGGCAAATACAAAAATAGCTGGCACTGCTAAATTTAACAACCATGTACATCAGTGAAGCAGGAACCTGTTGTCA
>JAPSES010000081.1:14118366-14138864 GCA_029822895.1 Maxillicosta whitleyi | reverse complement strand
ATATATATATATATATATATGTGTGTGTGTGTGTGTGTATGTATGGAGCATAATTTGTGAAAAGATGCATCAGACTTTGCAGATATATTGAGAAGTGATTGCAATTTGGTGGATCTAACTGAATAATTCATAATGCAAAAACATAGGGTCTGTACCCCCTCTTACATGTGTTACATTGAATTTTTTTTAACTTATTTATTGTAAAACGGTGCAATGGGAGGATTAGAACCAGCCTCTACATAAAAGGAGACAAGTTAATTCAGCACTGTTCACCCTTAGCTATTCTGTTATAGGGCTACGCCATGTGTGATCAAGTATGAACAAGTGGAAACCTCAGTACTGTGTTATTACCACCAAAGGCCTATGGTTTCCTGTGAGTTTTGCTCCATGTAAAACGCCAAACAGATGTAAGACAACAACTTGCGGATGAGCTTCTGGTGTCAGATGAAAATAAAGGAGAGAATAGGAGGGTAGCTCTGTCTTCATTTGTTCTATCAGATTTATTAACTTGTCTATTACAGGTGTGGCTGTCCTGCCTCACCATGGTCCACTGTCTCAAGAGCAGAATTCACCATCCCATCATGTGATCCAATGAAGGAAGTAAAGCAGCCATGATGGCAGCAGGGTCTTATGTCACATCAATATTGAGACTTACCATAGCACAGAGGTGGAAATAGTGTGTCTCTTCTATGCAAGCAAGAGGTATACACTGATGTACACTCTAAACCACAAGCTGTGATGCACATGAGGGTCAAAGTGCAATAACAGACTCTATGGGGTTCATATTGAATTCTGATTTTGTCTCGCTGACCTGTCATCTGTGAGAGGAGACCTGTTCAGACCCACTCTGGCATTGTGGCTGACAGATGGGGGTGTGAGCCCTCCTCATAGTGTGAATGAACAGAGGGCACCAATAGGATGCTTCATGCTTTCAAATGAGCATCTGAGAAATGAACAGATTTCCTGATGTGTCACTGGCAACAGAAAGGTGCTGACCATGGATGTCAGTCTGCTTGGCTGGAGGGAAGTGTTTGAGGGTTGAGAATTGAAGAGGGTTGAATGGTGCAATCATGTTAATTGTCTACAGTTTAATACATTTTCTTGTCTTGAAGTATTCCTTAACTGTGACGTGATTGTAACGTGAAAGGTCACATATGTGACAATCACTGTATTTCCTTCTGATGTGAAGTTAAAACATTTGATTTGACATAAGACTTTCTTTAGTTGGACATAAATGAATTGCATAATAAAGTGTGATTCCAAATCAGAAAAGCTTTACCAGTGAGTTTCTGGGTCTTGGATCAGACTAAAATAAACTGTGCAGACATCCTCAATGGGTCTCTAAACCACATACAATCAATTAAATCATTTATGTCTTCATCCAAGTAGGGCTGTCACATTGATACAATTTAAGTGGACAGTTAATTACCATAGAAATAATTGTGATTAACAACAAAATTATTTATGTCACCGGTATAGAAGATGTGTAATAATAGTTCTCTCGTAACTCATACAATGCACTTGATTAAAAAGAAGAGAAGTGAAGTTGGACCATACACTGAGACACTAAAAATAGTCATTTGTTTCCTTCTTTCAGGTTTGACATAAACCACTTACTGAGCCTAATGACTTACAATATAAGGCCTATTGCTAATCAAAAGAAAAGCTGTCACTTGAACTGAGACTATTATTACCATTGTGAATGGTGGGTATTCCATTTTCATATTCCTTTGGATGGCTAGGGTACTATAAGTACATTAGAAAGGCCCTACTGCTTCACCCCATAGTGAGAAACTGACATGAACATTCTCTTATAGTATTATACGAAAACATCCACAATAAACGATGTATGAGTAATGGTTTAAATGTTCTGCCTCCTTACCTTCACCAAAATTTTGACAAGGTCCATCTTGTTGAGCAGTAAACACACAACAATGTAACGGGCATAGTACCGCAATTTCTTCACTACTAATTCTGGCCTGTGGAAAGAAAAACAATATGAACAGAAGATCAAGAAAAAAGAAAGCCGGATCTCATGTAATCATCCTTAAGGCTACTACTGGCTATAGTGTATCAATATGACAACATTTCAACTCCTTGTGTACACCTGTTTTTTCTCTTCTTCCTATATTCACTTAAACTACATTTAAGAAGAAATCTGATGTAAATGAAGGCTTTTAGAACAACTTACCTGTCCTCTTTGTTGACCTGAAAGTAGTAGGATCGCTGACGAATGGCTGAGTAGAATGAAAAGGCCTCATTCAGGTAACTTGTTTCTGAGGTACGAAGGCTGTCAGTCAAGAGCAGAAGGATAAATATTGAATAAAATCTTTAGAGTAGACCATATTGAATCAGTATTAGGTTTTTTGTTTGTTGTTGTTGATTTTTTTTTTTTTTTTTTTTACAAACACACAACTTCCTATTTTACAGCAGTTTAGACCTATTAAGAGGAACCTCATCCTTCTACATGGTCAACCATTTGTCTAAATAATGAAATTCATATATAGAGCACATATTATCAAAGAAAAAAGGAGGAAAGAGATAACTCCTGCTTTCAGAGGAACTTGTCCATTATATCAGTCCATTGCCCTGGTAAAAATGCTGCCTTGATTGGGTAATTTATTTGTCAGCTTAAATCTGAAATAACATATTAAAACACCAAAGTCAAATGGCTGTTCAGGTTGCAGAGTTTCTGTTTTTTTCAGGGAATTCTAGTAGGTCTAAAGAACAGTTCAGACCCTTTTAGGTTCACACCTTTATATTCTTCACCAAAAGGTATCTAGCAATTCTTAAAACGTCCCTGACCAACTCCAATCTGAAACATGCTCATTGCGCTCTCAGCTTCATGTCAATTCATATCAACAGATCAGAGTAAAGTTAGTATTTAACAAAAGTACGGCCCTTTCAGCTAAATATATGCAACCTTCATACACAAAAATCTATGAGTGGATCACATATCTGCAAAAGTCACATTTGGACCATAGTTTGTATTTTTTTTTAGACATTTTCTCCTTTACACAAAAACAATTTAGAAACAAACAAAGAACAGTGAAAGCATTTGGTGATGCAATTTAGACATTATCTTACTAGTAATGGTAGTAAAGCTGTCCAATTTTTGATGCAACTTCTCCAATCTGCCATCTTTTCAAGCCATACCGACTGTCCAGAACCTGCCTGTCAGTAAATGAATGAAAAAAAAATCCAACACTGAGCACTGGATAATAAATTCAACCAATGAAGTGCACAACAATCAAATTATAATACATTGATGGTTTTCTTCATTTTGGATAAACATCAGTCTTTGACTGTCTATTCAATCTTGGCAAATAATGTTAATTAACAGTGAGAGATGGAAATAACCTGTGTTGCTGCTGAAATTTCCAAAGCTTGGTGTAGACATCAAAAGTCCGTCCAAAGTAGGACTGCCACTGCTTGTGGCCATACTGAGGAAGGTCTCTGTGGATAAAAGCACAATAAGGGATATGAACAATTTAGTAACTTTATTAACAATCTGAAAAACAATGAAACAATAGGCAGACACTGGGACAATATGCTTGTTAGGAGTCAGGGTTCTTTAACACCAGAACTAAGGGTTGTTGTGTGCCTGAAGTTGTAGACATATATATAAGAAAAAACACACACATGCTACTGTTTTAGAACACTCCGATTTTTCCAGTTTTTTATTGAAATGGTGCAAAAGTTAATGTTGAACTGCCAGAGGTAAAAAAAAAAAAAAGGAAAAATAATGTACATTTCAGAATTACACAAAAAGGTCTTTTTCAGGGAACAAGAAATGGGTTCACAAATTGATCAAGTCTTGAAAAATTTGGTGCTACCAATTCCTACAGGTGTCCCAACTTTTCTTAAAGCCTTCCAACCCCCTCTGTCTGTAGTGTCAGAACCCACTTTGGTACCATACCATTATAAGTATTATTTGAACAGTATTGTACTGCAGAAAGTACAGTGTTACTATAAAAATGGAAGGAAAAGGCAATTAATGATAGAAGAGAGACAGACCATAATATCACTTAAAACGCAGGTCTTTCCTACAGAGAAATTGCCAAGAAAGTCGAGGTGTCAGTGAGTCCAGTTTCCTTCACCATTCAAGTCACTCAGAAACTGGGGAAATGCTGATAGGAAGAGGTCTGGAGCCAACGCCACAACAGCATCAGAAAATGAGTTTGTGAGTCAACAGCTGGTGTGATAGGAGACTCACAGGACAACAGCTTCAAACACAGTTTAATAGTGGACAAAGTAAATAAATCTCAGTTTCAACTGTGAAGAGAAGACTTCCAGTTGCAGGGTTGATGGGTCGAGTTGTAGCAACAAAGCCATTGACGAAACTTCAGAATAAGAAAAAGAGGTTTGTCTGGACCATGAAACAGCACCAGTGGACGACTGAAGACTGGAAGAAGGTGTTATGGACTGATGAATCAGAATCTGAAATCTGAGGTTCATTTGCAGGATTTTTGTACATCGTTGAGTAAGTGAAAGGACGGTTCCTCAGTGTGTGACATCAACTGTCAAACATGGAGGAGGAAGTGTGATGGTCTGGGGCTGTTTAGTTGGATCCAGGGTCAGTGACTTGTACAGAGTCACCTGCAGTACCTCTGGGATGTTGTTTTACACTTTTTTGTTAAGTACATATTTCCACATGTGTAAATTCAGTTTTGATGCCTTCAGCGTGAATCTACAATGTCAATAGTCACCTTCTTAATGAGAAGGTGGGTCCAAACTTTTTGTCTATATATATATATATATATATATATATATATATATATATAAAACTAAATTTTGATCTGCTTTTAACTATTATTAATTTAACTGGTTTTATTGCAATGGAGTAGCACAAATTTAAAAACAACCATGGGTACATTTTACCCTGTTGTACTGGTGTTAAAAGTAACAATTTTGTACAGTGTGTTATTATTACTAATATTCAGGTGGTTTTAAAACTTTTAATGCACTCAATTAACTTTTTTGGACTCTAGAGATAAATAATGACAGCGTGTTTTATCATATGTATGGATGCAATAATCCCAATAACATTTTACACAATGTATTTGTTAAAATCTTCGTCTATATTGCTTATTTAATCTTTAACTGTTCCCTTAAATGTTTAACTTAATAGATTATGTTTCACAGCAGACAGCAACAGAATCCAATAACTGCCAGTTTTTGTCAATATATCAGTCAAACTTCATTACCAGTCAATATTGGCCTTGACGACTGACTGATCAGATATTAGCAAATAAGGTGACATTCACTGATGGCAGTAAATCATGGGTCTCCAATCCTAGTCCTTGAGGGCCAGTATCCTGCATGTTTCAGATGTTTCCCTCTTCCAGCGCACCTGATGATCATTATCAGACTTCTTCAGAGCTTGATGATAGGCTTATCATTTGAATCAGGTGTGTTGGAAGAGGGATACAGCTAAAACATGCAGAATATCAGCCCTCAATCAACATGATTGGAGAACCCTGCAGTAAATGTTTATCTTTTATTTGTCCAGGAAGGTTCCATTGAGATACAAGGTCTCTTCTTCAAGGGAGTCTTTGTCAAAATGACAGCAACAAATAGTTTCACATAGAAAACACATTCACATACAAATGCTATCTGTTGTGTTGTAATAAAGTTTGTTTAATAGATTTTTTTTCACTGAAAGAATGTGGTGAGGACCTGACAGAATTTAAAACAATTCAGTTATTTTTATAACCACTGCCTCTTTAACGAAAAGGGGGAATCAGTAATGACAAAAATAAAATAAAGTGAAAGAAACATTGCCAGCAGCATCTTCTACAGGCTAAATTTATTTTAAACATCAGTTTTAGTGTTGACCCAGAATTTCACAAGTGCTAGTGTTTTGTTCCACTACAGTGAAGTCATTTCACATGGGTCCTTTAAAACTGGTACTTTGACCTGATGATGGTCTGTCAGTGATTCATACATTATGATGAGAACCCAGCTTAAGTTCTGACTAATACACTGCATAAGCAGCATGTCTCTTTGAGCTCAGATCAAAACAAGCAGGATGTACCAAAAATCAAGGTGTCCAACAGTGAGCAGTGAATACCTGGGTGGAGGGAAATATATCTACACTATCTGTCTAATTAATTAATAACTGTATGCATCCATCTGTCTCTCCATTCATCTGTCAGTGTAGCTTATAGTATCTAACTGCTGCTTTTCTTTTCTTTTTTTTCTCAGTATTGTCCTGTTTGGCTTGCCACCGCATGACAGGTTCACCAACTCAGCAGGAAAATACTGCTACTCCAGATGGCCAGTCTGTCTGTTTGCAATCCACCGAGCTTATTGTGACACCAATTGTAACAATATCTGCGCACAAACACTTAAAACGGTGACTTATTTTAAGTACATAAGTCACTTATTAAAGAAATCAATCTGAAGACCTGACCTTGGCGTTAATTAAAATAAAAACACACTAGATGTCAGCATGAGCAAACATGTAACCTCTTTGAAAACCTTTTGGCATAAAACATTGATAGTTTGTTATTTATTCTACTGGCAGCAGGCAAGATAAAGCCATTCCCCACTGTGCTCCACAGAGGGGTATTTTAGCTGCATTCTCACTCACTCTGATTTGTTTTCTGTATTGGAACCACAGCCAACAGCAAAACTTGAGCATTTTGAGCAATTTTAATCATTTAAGTAAAAAAAATGACACAACAAACAAGAAAATATTAAAGAGAGCTTCCTTTACTAAAAGCAGCAAAAAGAGCGCTTCTATTTTCAAAATATGTTTCTTTCTCACTTTCTAATCACATTCTCACTACTGTACTTACTTCTCTCTGCAGATAAACTATTGAATACTGATGAGCAAGTATTCTGGCAGATTAGTGTTATGTAAAAGTATACATTTGGTCTACCTGGGTATATTCAGAAGCTGCTGAATGAAGGTAGTAAAGCTAGACTTGTGTGTGTGTGAGAATTTACCTCAGGTTTATTGTACACATTTTTCTTAATTGCAACATTCAGGTCTTTTACATAAATCTATGGTGATAACCTCTGCTGGATTCCAAACTGCACACACATACAAACATTTTAAACCACCACCTAACATAAGGTTTATGCCACAGACATACTAAATTAACAGCATTGGTAAAATATCCCAATAATTAATTTTTTATGTGTCTGTAATGTAATGGTGGCTAAAATTTAACTACTATTATTGTCCTCAAATTTTAAAATTTACTGGTTTACAAAAAAGGAAAATAAATAAATAAAAATAGTAAAGCACATTATTATTTATTGCTTAAGATGTCAAGTTATAGTTATTAACCTGCATTCCTGAGCTTAAAAATAGTTTAATGTTATGCTTGATTAACTGAGAAAAGCACAGTGAATGCCTCAGATTTGGGCATAAAAAGGTGAATTGAGTGTGAAATTAAAGCACCACATGATGCTGGATGGTCTGAGACAAATGTAGAAGGTGGTCTAATAAATTTGTACAGCACTGTATATCAACAGTAAACTACACATCATACTTCAGAAATCCCTTTGAGAGTATGCACAGAGACAGCACACACACACACACACACACTGTGATAGTAGAGCACCTATAAGTCTATTCCCAATCATGAGTAACCCATAAATAGCACAATTAGGTCAGCAGTGTTCAACTGATAATTGAACCAATTATCAGTTGAAACTTTCCATTTCTGGATTGAGAAACAGTCAAATATCTGACATAAATAGCTCAAGCCCAGCTGCAGCAACTGGCAGAATGACAGAAAGAATGATTTCTTATGTTGCGCGTGTTGTATCAGTGCTTGCTGATTAAATTATATTAAGATATTTCATGATGTTTGTTGTGTTTTATTGCCCTCTATAACATCATTAGACAAACCAGGAAAATGCACTCATTTGATTTACTCGATGTGGATTTCAGTTAGCAACGGAGCAAGTAAAGTTACATGATCTGCACTGGGTGAGCTTTTGACAGTATACAAGTTGATAACAAAATGCTGCCAAGCAAACAGGAGAACACTGAGCAAGTAACAACTAACCTCAGCCCATTGAAGAGTTGTTTGGACTTGTCCAGGAGATAACAGAAATCTGTGACAGTCTTCCTTTCCCCTAACGGAATATCATCCTCAGTCTCAGCTCCAGTCATGACACTGACTTTTCACCCCTGATAACAAATAAAATATTGATTAGTTAAAAAAACAAAACAAAAAAAGATACACACATAATTCACAGTGCAGCGTCCAAACCAAAACTGTAACAGCATGTGTTCTATTTTTATGTGCCAAACAAGAAAATCAATGAATGCAATAACAATAAATTACTGATACTCAAAACTGTTGCTACACTGCTGATTGCACATATCAGAGTCTTACAAGTGTCCTACTTAAATATGAATAGAAATAAGAAACTATGGAGGAAATGCGTCACATGGTCACCTTTTTTAGGATGACCTGGGCTGTCCCAGATTTCATCTTCACAGTGGCTGCAACCTCCACTTTTCTAAGACGGATGTGCAATCAGGTCAAGGCAACACAGTCAGGTCACATTATTCAAGAAAAGCTGCTTTATTAAAACCATTATTTGTTTTTGCAACAGAGAGGACTGACTCAGATTACAGCGTGCCTTCAGAGATGGATGTGTGTCTGCCTTAAGGGAGGATGTATGAGGGAGGGAAAGCCTGCAGAGTAATATCAGCTGCATGTCTAACATAAACACCAACAACGCATTGCTTTGCTTATTGTGTTTACATTAATAGTCAACACTTGAGTGGATCTCAGTAAGTGAACAGACAGCATCCATTCACGTCTCGAACAGCTGTTCGACGTGAAAATTACTATAACCATTGTAGTAACTGCCTCATAAACGAGTAAAATAACGAAGACAATAAAACACAAAGCCTTATGACTGAATGATATGAGAAAACACCTCAATAATGCTAATTCAGGGCTGGCTGGTGTTTTCGAAGCGTAATCTAATATTCATAGTTAACACAGCTGGAAGAATTAATTAACACAAACCTGCCTCAGCACCGGGAGCTAACTACTAATGAGACAGCCGTTATATGTAGCTTAGCTTTAACATTTCACCACCTACAATATTATCACAAATGAACTGAAGACAGCACCGACTCCACTAATGTCTCAAAAAAATTACCCACCTGGATAATGAATTGCCGAGGCAAAGGTAACAAATGTTAGCTAATGTGTGACAATTATCTCCCAAAAGGTCAAACAGCCTGGCTAAAGTGGCTTTCCCCCCCGGTGCCCGCTGGAGTAATTCACATTTCTTCTTACCTCGGCAGCCGGATAACGTTGATGAAAAGGATGGATATCTCAGAGATGCTTCAGTGCAAAACCCACGGCGAACTGTGTGTGTCCGTGAACCGCGACTTCGTGGGCATTTCAGTGTGTGTAACGGAGCCCGGTGACCGTCGCCGTCCGCCGAGCCTGGCCGTCCAGCAGCCTGGAAGGACCGCTGTCTGTTCAAGCGGAATGGTACTTGGTATGAAAGGTTGTTGTACAGTGACAATCAAGGAGGCAGGAGGCGGCAGGAGGAGGCGGCTGCTGACTCCGCCGCGTTACTACAGGCTAGCTACTTCCGGGTCAGGGTTTTCATTGTAAAAGCCTCCACACTTCACAGCACCGAAGGAAGGAGGGTCACTCCTGTAAAAACGTGCGATTAACACGTACGAATTTGAATCAGTTTAAGACTTAAATAGTTATAAATCTAATAGTCAGTTACGGTGTATGTAGATACAACAAAATAAAATACAAATGGTTATGAGAGCAGTCCATGCGCTTCAATATTCATTCATAAATTTGGAGCAGAGCTCCTCTAGTGCACTGTACACACAGACACCGATACTACCCAAGAAATGCTAACAATACAATAAAGAAATGACTGAAAACGTACAGCATTTGACTTTTGTGTTTGCAAGTGTACATGAAAAAGTGCACACACTAACATGGTGCATCAAGAGTTCACTGCCTTGCCTCAAATAGTGCAAAGATACAGCTTTAACATATTCTTATGTAATCACTTCATATTCAGAGTGAGTCCTTATGTCTTTCACTGGTGAGTGATGGGAGACAAACACATATACAATTGTCAGTCTATGTGTCTCCAAAAGCCCAGGAAAAAAATGTTCTTTTTGTTTTTTTAATCATCTCTTGGATTTAACCCTGCAAACAGTCCAGATCCTTCCGCTGAATAATTACTGCAGTGATGTTTTCATTGCACTAAGTTGCTACATACACTAGATCAGTCATAACATTAGAACCACTGATAGAAGTAGTAATATTATTTCATTACAATGATATCTTTCACTGGATTGAATATATTATGCAGCAAGTGAAAATTTAGTCCTTGACGTTTATGGAAGCAGTAAAATCAGCATCATAAGGAACTGGGTGACTTTGACCAGGTCCATATTGTAATAGTGATGACTGGGTCAGAGCATCTCCACAATGCAGGTCTTGTTGGGTGTTCCTGGTCTGTAGTGGTTAGTAACAATCAGGTCTCATCTCTACATCCAGGACTTCAGGGATCTGCTGCTAACTTCATGACCCACCTTCAATGGTAGCCCACTATTCCTTATTTTTGTATTAGGATGGGTTTAATGCAGAAATTGACATTTCAAAAGACTTGGATTTGGATACAAGAAACAAAGTGACTGCTACTGTCTAAACAAGAAACATTTTTATTGAAATTACAAAACAGAGAAACAACATGTTGATGAAGGGTTCTCTGCTATAAACACAACTACTGAGGGGAGCTAGTCAATATTCACTTACACTGTAAAATGTAATGGATATTGCTTTGAAACATGGGTACACGAACTGTTACAGCAACAATTCATGACACTGTCAACTCAATCAGATATACAGAGAGAAATGCAGTTTTGGATGGACACTTATGGATGTTCAGCATGAAAAATGCACAGTGGATTGACCGAGAGGATACTTACAAATTAAATCAGCATTTAAGGCAGAATGCTGCATGGGAATTATTGCAAGCCAATTTGGTAGATAACTAAAGTGATTAGCATGAAAAAAAAAACAACAACTCTATGTCCACTAGCAAGCTTTTTTGTGGAGCTTTTCACCAATTTGCCAAAATGACACGGTTATAACTCAAACAAGCAAACTGTTGATGAAGGCTGTTGATGCAATTCAAAGCTTTTTTTTTTTTTTGGAAAAAAAGGCAAGTGGATATCAGGTCTAGTTTCTTTAGTTATCACTTTTCTGAGGTCAAGAATTAATTTTAATGCCCAACTACAACACTGCTACCTAAAGAAAAATATATAATCGCTTTATTTGAAGAGGTATA
Organism: Maxillicosta whitleyi; assembly: GCA_029822895.1. Taxonomy (NCBI): domain Eukaryota; kingdom Metazoa; phylum Chordata; class Actinopteri; order Perciformes; family Neosebastidae; genus Maxillicosta; species Maxillicosta whitleyi. Next base: position 14,127,548 of record JAPSES010000081.1, on the reverse strand, counting down.
AATGCAGTTTAAATGTTTACAATGTATCAGAACAACACATAATGTCTGACTCCAAAATTAACATTTCAATTTTTAAAAAAAAGCAAGATTCTCTCAGTAGGCGTGGAAGATTTTTTTTCTCACCATTATAACAGTACATACGTAGGTGTGGTGGAAACAGCCTGTAGCCTAGGTACTACAGATGCTGTGCACCTGAAAAGGTATTTGAAATTCTTAAAATCTGTTGTATATAAATAAATTTCAGAGTTGACATCTCCAGGAAGTGGGCAGAAGTGGCTCTTGTTAGAGGAAGTAGGGCGTGGTGGTTCGAGGAGGTATGACGCGCTCTGAGTCAGGGACAGCGCGGAACAGCTTAGGCTCTCGTCTGTTCACATCCTTGAAGACCATGATGGAGGCAATGTTACCACAGCGGTAGCAGTAGTTTGGCGCCGACCACACGGTCACCAGCTTCTCATCAAACATGAACTTGTAGCCTTCATGGACCAGCTGATGTGCACGACAGATGAGCTTCAGGTTGTTGATGTGAACAAACTGGAAGAAAGCATGAGCATTAATAAATTCTTTGACGGGTCAAATGACACTTTTACCTGTGATAAATTTCCTAATGCTGATGCTACACCTTACCTCATTAGTGACTTTGGAGCCAAAAAGCCAACCTGCACCACGAGGACTAATAGCCCAGGTGTCGACATCCTCTGGATCCGACCACACAAGATCACAGAAGGCCCCTTTGTGAGGAATCTCTTGGTTGCGTTCAATAGTGCGGATCTGGTCCAAAGTCTTGATGTCAGGTGAAAGGCCACCATGAACACACAGGACCTGCTCATCTATCAACTGTGATTCAGAAAACCAGGCATTAGTTATGAATGTTGTGGTTAGCATGATATAATGTTGTCGTTCTATAAAATTTCATGTTAACTGATAAATGGGTAGAACTGAATTAATCTGTGGTCATCAAACCAGAAAATCTGTATAATATTAGAGACAGTTTCAATAGCAAAGAACAGGTAAATTCTGAAGTGGTTTCTACTATTTTTTTAAAATAATGACTTAATTACATATTGAACTGTTACAGCTTGGCTGTTGTACAGACAGATACAGGAGGTCTTTCCTGCCATATGCAATATCACAGTATGACAAACTCATTTAATGTCAAACTGGCTCAGAAAATACCTGTGCACTTTACTGTTTATTTAAAAAATTTTCTTACTGTATATATAGTATTTCTATTGTATGCTGCTGCTGTTACATGCCAATTTCCCAGCTTTGGGATCAATAAAGTCCTTCTGTCTGTCAGTCTATCTATATGTTATTGTGGGCTTAATGTAATAAATCTCATCTCAACTAATATAAATCAAACAAATTATTCACTGCTCCCTTGCATGACTCACAAGCTATACTGCTGGTAAAGATATACAGTTAGTTTCCCCCTAGATTCACTTTTTCTGGAGTTGGGCTGCTATCTCTACAAATAAGCAAATATCACAGGGTTTGAGAGAGTTCACAGAATTGTATAACTGTGCCTCTTTGTCTGCTCTTATGTTACACTTCTTGCACTTCTATGAATTGGTTCTCTTGTGCAAGAAGATGAACATGTGAGTGACACAAACATAGTCCTAGAAACAGGCACAAACTATGACTTTGACCTAAAGGTAACAGTAACAGTAAAGTAACAGTCAAGATGTGACACAAAAAAACAACAAAGACAGGGGAGAAAACCGAGAATCGACAGGACTGGATCTAAACAACCCAAAATAGTTTGTCTATGTAGATTGATGATAGAATTGTTCTTACAGATATTTCATCAGGACAACTTTAGTTTGTGTACAAGAAACTCTTTACGTTGACAATCCTACAACTGCATACTGTACATTACTGAAGCACAGGAGGGGCCTCGACTTTAAATAACAACAACTCATATTACCTCTGCTCAATGATTATATACGTACAGCTATGGTATTAGCTGGCAAACTATCAGGCAACATTCCATCATTTTCACTTAATGAATGATGAAATTCTGGTACCCTGACAACAAGTATTTTGTCTTTGCACAAACAATTTGAAATATCCCATTCCCCTACTTTGGATAAACAAAAATAACACTGGTCAACACCAAATGTATTGTTTAAGTTTGTTTTGTGTTTTTTTTTTTTTTTTTTAGCTAATTTGGGATCATTTTGATGTGCTGAATCCATCATTGAATCACATTGGTTTTGCTCAATCAGGTCAACTTTCTGAACTAAGCTACATATTTGTTTTCTGACATGTTTGTTAACATATACAGGTATTTTCACATCATTGAAGTTTCTAACAATTAATTAATACATTCTGTTAGAAAGCAATAGTTTTTTCTGAGAAATATTAATGAAAATTAACTGATAATGTCACAAAAATGTAATCAGTTTACTCAGAAGATTGGATTTTTCAAAATCAAACTAGCATAAAAACCTGACCTGTTTGAGAAAAATGGATGTTATTTTTTTGATTCAGCAGTGTAAAATGGTCCTAATTCAGATGAAAAACAACATAGACAACTTCCAATAAAAAATTTTTGTAACCCAGTGTAATTTTTATTCACATTCCCAGACCAAATTTCCAGTTTAGGTCTTTTCTAAATTTTGGGAAACCAATATATCCAGTTTTGCATGCAGCAATGAAAAGGCACAATAGGCAAATAGTCCAAAAAGGTTCATAGTGTCTATATTCTTATAGTTCATTTAGGTTTCTTTTTTGTTAGACACGTAAGTAGTTAGGAAAAAAGAACTTACGTGTCTGACAAAAAGAAACCTAAATGAACAAAAGGCAAATGTTATCATGCAAGTAAAGTGACTCACAGCTGCCACGGTTAGCATGTCAAACACTTTTGTGCAATAACGCCAGGCGTTGGCATTTCCATACTTTGTTTGGCACTCATCTGGAAATCAGGAGAACATACATGGTAATTTTGTTAGAGAAGTTTTTGAATCATTTCTACATGTGGGTGTTAACAGTTAAATAGTACGATACATACCATAAAAGCCATACACCTGTGTTATTTGTCTACTTTCATGGTTTCCTCGAAGAAGTGTGATACGATCAGGCCACTTTGCTTTTAAAGCAAGCAGATGTGTAAACGTCTCCAAGCTATAATATCCTCTGTCTACAAAGTCTCCCTAAGATGAAGAAAGAAGGACACTGACATCACCCAGAGAATCATCATAACATATTCTTGAACTATATACATTAAAACACATCTTCATTACAAGTTTGATATCCTGGTAAAGATCAGCATAGTTAAAATAGTCTGATCTATTATATTAAACATATACAAGAAAACATGAATATATTGTGTCTACAAATTCATAATAACAGTATCACTATACATATGGTTTTGCAATACTTAAGAAATCTATGCATATGAAGAAAAGAGTAAGCAGTCACTATATACTATAGTACACAGCACATATAAACCATGTACTATCCACATCAGATTGCAACAGCTTTGAGAAATGACACATAATAATCAGTCTCTGTATTATTAGATTGTGGTCAGTTTAGCTGTATGACAAACTTAAAGAGAAAACTTACCATGAAAATGTAATTTGTGTCTGGAACTTGACCTCCAGTTCTGAAGAGCTCACAAAGGTCATAAAACTAGTAAGGGACAATAAAGAGAGAGAGAGTTTTTTTTTTTTTTTTAAACTATTGGCACAGATAGCTAGATAACACCATTTATAATTCTAAATACTGATGCATCATATTTATATGCATCATCTGTGACAGATTAGTCATATCAGCCTCAGATCATGTCTCTCAGGTGACAATACTTATATTTGTTGATAGTGAAATGAAGAGGCCTACTTGTCCATGAATGTCTCCACAAACAGTAACAGGAGTAGAAACTGGCTGCACATTCGATTCCTCCAGCAGTAAATCACAAACATAATCACATAATCTCTGTGGAGAAAAAAAGTATAAAACGGTCACCTCTCACAATCATAACTGAAGGTATAGTCTAGTTACATAGTTTTTACACCTCGAAATACCACTTTTAACATTAAATACACGCGAGCTTGTGGACACATCCTGAGAGAACAGAGGTAGAGAACAATCAAAACTTAATTTATGATAAAACTAGTTAGCTTTTTTAAATCAAACACATCATGTGTCTATCAGTGCATTTCTTGCAGAAATCGTCAACTAGCATTGCATCCTGACTCCACCTCTAATCACCAAATATTACTGACTGATAGTTTTATAAGTAGCTGGTTTAGTTACTCATTAATGCTAATGAAGCTTGTTGTTTGTTTGGTCTGACACGATCCAATGTTCGCACCATTACTAATATTAACCTGCTAGCTATAGTAGCCTTAATCTCAATGTTAACATTAGATTCATTTTTTGTTGTTTTATCCGTTGTAAATTCGGTGAATTAGCTGTTTATCTATAATTGCTGTGATCTAGCACATTAGAAAAAATGGTTATATACAAACAAACCGTGCTCACTGTGCTAACTTCGTAGCCACGCTAGTTGAACAAACTTCAAACAGCCACGTTAGCCTCTACATATATTAGCAAACGTTGCCCCAACAATTCATGGCCTAATTTGAGAAAAAATAAGCCCACCTTAAGATCATTTTCCGGTAGATATTTGCAGTGTCTTGCTATTTCGACATATTTATCCAAGTCTAAAGGCGCCATTCTGAAAACACTAATACATTAAGATTGCTAATGTAGATAGCACTAGCTCGCTAGCAAGTTCCTTTTCTTCTTCCTCTTCACCGCTCCTTCATGTTTCGCCCATCAGAGATTAGTACCGGTGTCAAGTCAATTCACACCAAGTTAACCATAAAAACATCCTGTAAGAGCCTTCAAATTAAAACCATTCAGAGACGACAGTGTAAAAGGTAGTCACAAAATGTATTTAGCATCATTGAATAAGACTTTACTATGTTATAACATGTTATACCAAGTATTGTGTGTACTTAACACAGCTTATTACAGTGGTCCAAAAGTTACAGCGCCCCCTACCGAGCGACCTCTGTCTGCCAGAGCCATAAATTATATGCATCTGTTTTTATTAATTTTTACAATTTTTTTAAAACATTTTCTTTCTTTCTTTTTTTTAATCCTAGTTTCTCGTTGTTCTCTATGGGATATTTTGTTTTTGACCATACATTATGACTCAGCTTTAGAGAAAATAATGTAACAACAACATGCAAATATATTACAGCCAAACCAAAAGAAAATAAAAACCAAAGAATGGCAGAACACTGAGGCAAGATATTTCATGTCTAAATATGAAATTCACCTTTAAAAAAAATGAATCGATGTAGAAAAAATTACTGGAAAGAGTAAAATACATAGAAAAATCTAAGTAAACACAAGAATTGCAGGTTTTTATTGATTAAATCTGAATACCTAGACTGTAGTAATGTACTTCTGCAGTAAAATATTGGCTAAATAGTACAGTTAATGTTGACTTATTAAATTAAATGTATTTAATAAATTTGTGGAAAATAGTACAGAATTCAATGACATTTGAAAAATCTGGAGTAATTATATGTGTGTAAATATATTACTATATAATACTGTGTACTATAGTACTGTGTAATACTAGTCCTAGCCCAACATTAGGTCGGTTTAATAATGCTTATAATGACCACATATATGCATTTCTCAGTGTCTGTATTAATATGGAATCTAGATATATCTACATGTAATGCATTAAAAACAACAGTATTAGTGAAAAGCCAATGTAGTAGTTTGTTGTGTGACCTCCTTGTGCATTTAGCAAGTCTTTAACCCTTTTTGTTCAGACAATATGAGGTTTTTGCATTAATTTTCTGATGTTACCAGATTTCATTCAACATATGTCAGATGTTTCTGTGTGTGCCACTTCTTGCCTTGGAGTCATGACACTAAATACAAATTTTCACCTTTACAACACATTTAGTTCCGTTTTTTTTGTGTGTTTTTATGTACATTTTAAGGATGTGCACATATAACATATCTTATTGTATCTGAAGAAAAGACTCAATATGTATAAATATGCATGTTCGTTACAAATCTGCCAAAAATAACAAAACTATAACTGGCCTGAGACTGCACAGTACTGTAAATTTAAGTAAGTAACTGAGTTAATGGTGTCATAATAAATCATTAAATTATCAACGCTGATTGAGGTTGGATTTTATGTGTGTCTATCACACAGGTGTACTGGTCAAAGCTAAAAGATGTGATTATTTGTGTAAATTAGTAAAGCTCAGATGTACCTCATGCCAACAGAACCTGTTGTCGAGCTCCACCCAGTTATTAGACTGTTTTCACTCTGTCTGAGGGGTTTCCAAACTCAGCAAACCAACTGTCAGCCCACAAAGCGATGTATGATAAATGACGTCTGTTATCTGACACGAATCTACATCTACCAGGAGTACATTTTCATCATGTCAATCAGAAGGTTTCTTTCATCAAAAAATTGCAGCGTTGCCCTCCAGACAGTGTCGGCTGAGTGCAGCAGCTGTGCTCAATTTATTACTCCTAAAAACATAAAGCTAGACACAGAGACAACCAGACATGAACAAGATAGATGAGCAACATCTTTTACAAACCCATATCACACAAGAGACAGTGACTCAGTTCCTCCACACGTGGATTATGTTTAAACAGAATAATAATTCAGTTTGATTAACTTTGTGTTGTTAGAGAATCTGGATCAAACGCATGGACTGTGGAGGTCATTTGTGGAAATTTGCTCTGGACTGAAGTCAGTATTTTCATAAAATTTGAGACAAATAAAACACTACATCCTACCCACAAATCATTTAATATATGGCTTACAAAAGAGGTTTTAAAAGTTTAATAGATGTGAGGTTTATTTGCAAATCAAAAGTCCACGGATACTTCACCTACTGTTACTAATATTAACATAAATTGTCCATAAAAATGACAATAATTTTATCATCAAGCACGTACTGACTTTAAGGGAAAACATGCTATAGATGATGCATTGAATAAAATGGAAAAACTGCAGCAGAGGTCAAAATTTGACTTTTTAATGACAGAAATCCAACTTTGATTATTTAGGAAGAAATTCACTAGTGTTACCACACAGCCACAACAAAACATGGAACAAAGAAAACCACAATAAAACAACTGCAGATACCAAATGATAGTATGTGCTTATATACTCCAACAATCTATCATGTGTTGTATGCACAATGTTTTGACATGTGTCTCCCTGTGGATGAATATCCATCAGTACCATCTGTGTTTCGTGCTCTTTTTCAAAATATGATCATTGGTTTTGAAAAGAGAAAATTAATAGGCAAGGAAGTTGAGAAAATGCGGTGGATGGTGGTTTGATGGAAAAACAGTCGACAGATGACAGAGTGGTTTTGGGGTTGACGATGAGCAGTGGAGTTTGGGTAATAAATGAGACCAAATTCTTCCTGTTCTTTTGAAAACTAAAGGAGGATTTACCACTGAGTGGGATTCTTTGCTGTTTGATCCCACCATCTGGTTATCCATATCAACACTCTTATCGTGCACTTCCGCTCCTTATTGTCTAAACTCTCTCCTGCTCATGATCACATGGTCTGCTGAGTGTTTTTACCCAGGACCTTGCCTCTCGACATCGGACGGACAGCTAGTTGTTTTCCACCCCATCTGTGGCCTTAAGTCTGTTTTTCCTCCTTCTCTGTGTATTCCCTTTAGAAAATGTGTTCAGACTTTCTGTGTGAGAACATCCTTTGCATGGTTAAACACCTGCTGAAAAGTTCATCTATACAAGCATTATTTTGTGCACTGAAACAACCCAACATTATTTTTTTATTTCTAAATTCTACTTACCAATTGTAAATGAAATCAGATTTTTATTGAACTTGGTGTTAACGTTCCTCTGTGCAAGATATAGTGGACCAAAACCTACTGCTCTTCCTTTTTTCAAGAAAATTTCTTCTGCACGCACATCAGATCAGCAACTAGGACCTTTTCCCAATTTTCATAGCCTACTTTTGATGGTTACCTCTTTAGTGTATTTTTAAAAAAGGGGGGAAAAAAAGCTGCATCCTACAATAAATTAATAAACACAATTTCCTGGCAATATTAACTGTAATTGTGAAACTGTAAAATCCTAAGTAGTAATATTACCACCCTATCATTATTAAGCTGCAGTAACATTTAATGCAGTACTCTGGACTAATCTTCATCAAGCACAAAGGCTAATGGTCAACTTCTTATTCTCATTCCTCAATATTATTAAGCCAAAAACAAATGACACATTAAGACAATTTTTTTCTTTTTTTACTGAGGCGTCGCTGGTTAGTTTGTTGTCATAGTAAAGGCTTTAATTTAAGGTTAACAGAGCTCTCCATTGTTATATCAAGAAGTAATGTATGAATAAATAAAAAAAAAGTTAATGAATGAGTAAGGTTGGCATTGCCATGTTTGTTGGATGTATGAAATCAGTAGCTGTGTGCTAATGCATTAACAATAATGCTAATGCTAATAATCACATCTACACATTGATTTGAATGGGTTACAATGGCACATGTTTTTTTTTACGATTAACAGTATGGGGTGTAACTTTTGTTTGTGCACAATTTTAAGCCTTACTGTAAAAAAAAAGAATGGAAAGCAGGTCAAATGCACTCAAATGCAAACAACAGTCCCTAAAGTTCAACAATGTACCCTCAATTTCCCTGAAGATGGAAAACAACAAATTCCTCAGTGCTCGTCGTCACAATGAAAACTACTTATTTGGATTACACTATGTTGTTTGACACACAAATATAACCATATTTTGGAGTTACTTATCTTCTATTGTTTGTCAAATAGATCGAATTGCTTCATCCTGTTTCATCATCACATGCCGGGTCTATTTTCACATGGAAGAAAAACTATTTTTTGGAGAAATTCATATTAAGAGACAACACTAAAGACACTTCCTTAGCTGTTCCTACACGCTTCATTACAATTCTTCTTTTTTTTTTTTTTTATTTCAATAAAACAAACATCACTACATTGACACATGACAGGAAGGAAAATAAGAATTGGTGACTAATACAGGAATACAGGTACATTACATCAAGTTAGTAAAATAATAATAATAATAATAATAAAAACAAAATAAAACAAATAAACACATACATTAAAAATAGACAAACAAGAGGAATATATGTTAAAGAACATTTAGAAGATTT
>JAPSES010000081.1:14103742-14118266 GCA_029822895.1 Maxillicosta whitleyi | reverse complement strand
TATATATAAATCATTATATGTTAAAGAGCTTTGTTTCACTTCTCTGATTGAGACTGTGCCTTCATTATAAATGCACTAAGTATGGATTGTTCTCATGAAAGCAAAGAAAATAGCCGTGGTGTCAGATTGAAACAATATGTTTTAAGTCCTATTCAGAGAAATGAAACAGAGTTATTACAATTGTTCACCTTGTTGTATGTTTCTTGGATGTTTCCTGTGTTCATTTGTATTCGATGTGCTACTGTTAATAATCAGTGCCGGACACTGATGAATGCATTGATCTGTAAAAATACACTGTAATGTCTGTAAAAACAGCAGTCAAGTGTAGCAGAGACTCTTACATTTAGGCATGTTTTCAGTCCATATGTATTTCACATGTGAATAAATATGTAAAGTTTTTGTTACAATAAAACTGATTTTCATTATTACTTTTTTTTTTTTTTTATTCTTGCAAGTGGCCTCTGCTGGATTGTGCCTAAAGTTCCTCAAATCACTATTCTGATGGTCACATCAAAAGAAAGGATCTAAAAACCTTTGTCACATTTAGTTAGTTTGGATGTTTTGCTCATAACATATGAGAAAAAAAAATACAGAAAAAGAATAATTCCCTACAAAGATTACGTTCACTGTCAGCTTTCGTGCTCTGATGCTTTTTTTTGGGTAGCCAATATCAAATTTTCTCCTTTTCACCATTTTATAGGATTTCAGTAAACCCTTCTACTCAAATTTTCTGTTGAATTGCAATCACAGAAAAAAAAATGCATCAAAGTCAAATATACAGTAGCTAAGTGATAAGATAAACTGTAGACCACTTGTGCCTTCACCGTGAATAAAGTCAAAGTGATGTCTTTAAATTTGATACAATCAAAAATCCAAGGGCATTCATATAATATTTAAACATAATTCTTTCATTCAGTTTTCATAACCTCTTAATCCTCTGAAGGGACAGTGAGATGCTGGAGCCAGTCCCAGTTACCATGCGGTGAAGACAGGGTACATCCTGGACCAGTTCATCACAGAGCTGACACAGTCACGCCCACATTCACACCCAAGGCAATCTAGAGTGTTCTATAACTAACTAATATAACTAACCAATGGGTAAAAAATTTAACTGATAAAAAAAAAAAGAAGTGAATGAGCAGAAATCAAAATAGAAGAAATTAAAAAATAGTTGAAGTTAAGTGGCGCACAATGAAAATGTTGCATAAAATGTATAAGATTAGGTTCAAACTCAGACAGTGACATTAAAATGAACAAAATACACATTCATTACTGTTTAATTGGTAAATTATTTAAATATTCATCTACAATATTTGTTAAACTTTTTTGTAGTATGTTGTTTTTACTTCGTACAGTTTTACAGTTTATATTTTAACCTGTGCAACGGTTACATTTCTTACTGTCGATTAAACTGAAACAGTGAGTGTTTTTTAAACACTCTGAAGCTGCTTGACATCATCATACAGTGTTTGCATCATCATGGTGAGCATGTTGGCATGCTGACCTTTGCATTTGGCTTAAAACATCACAGTTCATAATTGTAGTGTCACTGAGCCATAGTGTGGCTGTAGGCTGTTATTTCTGGAGAACTAACATCCTTAGGATTGATGAGTGTACTAAACCAGTGCACCAGTGGAAAAGGAAAAATGAGCTGTCAAAATAGGATTCTGAGGTTTTTGTACTTCAAGGTATATATGCCTTTTACAGCTGGGTACTAGCTGCTTTGCACATGATAATGGCTGCTTTGCACATGATAATGATTCAACAAAATGACTTATTAAACTCTGACAGGAGTTATTCTGAGTGATAAGCTATGTCGGTTTTGTGCTAAACATGTGTTGTATTGGTGATACTACTACACTTATTTTTACAGATAGAGTAGAAAATCCCAATACCTTATTCACTACATGTAAGGTAAGACACTAAATAGCTCCACTTGACACATGGATGCATCTCTGGACATCCTGATAAAAATTTTAAATGATCAAAATCAAACAGTTGTCTTCCTTGTTATGAATCCTTTAAAAGCAAACACTAAAACAATCTCTGCACATATGTGTGGATGACACCAAAGGGTAGATGTTGTGTCTTCATGGAAATGACAGAACTCTCCCTGGGGATCAGCAGGTCTGCACATGTTCACACAGGCATGCATTTATTATTGGTAGGGTCTAATACTTGGCACTCACACTGCAGCATTACACAAAGACACAGCAACACTTTGTGACGATAAATATACTGTTTAATTCTGGCTCATAATGTTGGCCATTACTCACTTTTTACCGGTGATCTTATGCTCCACTGTGGTGGCAAACCGAGGCAGAGAAGTTATAGTGGAGACCACAACAGATTGTGAGGTGTGTAGTGGTAGTGATTTATGGCAGCGGTGTTGCTGCAGCTTGTCATCTCAATTTACCACAGTATTCTAACACGTTACACCTGAAGCAAGTGAATAGATCAGTTTAATTAGATTCAGTTTATTGCTGAAGGGAATGAAAATTTTAGAGAAGAGCGATCACCAAGGTCAGGCCGTTTCTTACTCCCTTCCATGAAGTAAACATCTTCAGAGATGTTTAACCTTCTGTTTACTGGTACAAATACATATATCAGGTTTTAAACTGTGGATTTACCTATAGAATCTACTGTAGCCCTGGGGTATTCTTTAATTCACTTCCTGAACCACTGAACACATGAGAGGGTCGCTGAACTCTGGGGTATACTTTTGCTAAATACTTTACTGGTAAAATGTATTTTATTGTTGGTTCTGGATCATTAGTGGGTCAAGTGGGCCCAAGATGGATGAATTGGTTCAGTTATGGACCACATAAGGTTTGTGTAGAAAGCTCTTTCCAGGTTGCAAGTATGAGTCACCAGTGAGTTATTTCCTTTTGGTTAGATTGGTATGCAGCAGATGGAGGCTCAGTGTGACTGAACCCTGTGCGATCCATAAGATGGTCTCCAGAAAACAGCAGTAAAATAATTATCCATAGCAATATCTCAGCAGATTTACAGCTTTTCATCTGGGGAGGTCACAAATGATCTTCTACAAAGAATCAGATGATAGAATCACTGAGAAAATGTTTTCTATCACTCCAGGAGAACAAATATTTCCACTGTGTGCAAGATTATTACCAAGGCAAATTAGCAATTATTCTGTTTTAATCAATAATTGTTTAGATCACAGTGACCCCCATCACACCATGTGCATGTGCAACCACAATGTAAAGAATGTAAATACCATTTAACTTTTAAAAATGTTTAATTCAGATTCCCCATTTATATAAATACCAAAATTTTCATTTTCCTTGTATTTCACTCTCACTTGTTTTTTCTAGCAGTCTTTCTCTTACACTGGTGTGTTGTATTTTATTGCTATCAACTGTGAAATTTCCCCTGTGGTGGGATCAATAAAGTGTTATCTTATCTCTAACTATGTTTAAATTCCCAATTATATGTTGAAATACATCATACACTTTAGCGGTTTAAGCACATTAACTGTTAAACCACAAACTCTTTTCTTCAATTTTCCGAGCAATAAATTAAGAAAGATTATCCAGGAAGAAAAATATAAATACAGATGGTAAAACTTGGAGAAATATTTAAGACTTAAATCCAAGGTTTTTAGTGGCTGCGGAGTATCCATGCCAAAATCTTGAACATTTTAAGCTATTACAAATAAGTCTATGGCACAGTGGTGTAATTGGACTTATATTAATTTTGTTATTTCTATTAATTTATCATATGATTTTTAGTACAGTATGAACTTACACTATCCAAACTGAACATCCCATAGGCAGACAGTATTTTCAACAAGTTCCTTTATTGTTTTAATATAAAAAAATGAGTCCACTATAAAGGTAACACAGTTGTACAAAAGAGAACAAGAAGCGACAGTACATATGTTTACATCATTCTTTAAAGTACGTTCATTTGGAAAATCACTTTAAAAGACACAGTTGGTTGTTGTCAGCTTGTTTTTTTTCCCTCAGTAGACCACCCGAGAGCATTCCGAGTAAAACTGAGACCCCCAATCAATCTGCTGACAAGGATGCAATGTGAGGCACAGTGCAAACAATAATAACAATGGGAATAATTAGTCCCTCATGCACAAGCTACAGTATGAGCTACGGCTTTGCATGCAGATGAACATTGGTGTACAGAGACTCTGGTGCAAAAGGTCTCAGTGAAACCTGGTAGGATCACCCATGTAACCCGGTTCACCTCTATGTGATGTTCTACCAGGAAAGCACCCATAACCCACTACATTTTAATAATGTTGTTTGGTGATACTGCACCCTTAAAATTATTTTTGTCTACTTGGCATTTTTTGCAGTGTATAATTTGAGGTTCACAGATCTTTTTTTTTGAGATTCTGACCCTGTCCCAGGACTTTTTTTTTTTAGGTAGCAGGACATATTCAGGTGTCAATATGTGATATATGTACAGAACTTCAGGCAGCTACATTCAACAGCAACAACTAGACCCCCCCCCCATATATGAACACTTGCTATCACATAAACAAAGCTCTGTACTGAACTCTGACATTATGACTTGTCACAATAGGAAAAGTACAGGTTTCACTGACATTACTGAAGGTTCTGTTCTACCCAAGTATCCCAGTAATGCATGCCAGTGAGCCAGCATGCACAATGAAAGCCACCTCAAGTCCTTCACACCAGTGATTTTCCTACTGTGACACATCAGTACAGTACCACGCACTATCTGGGACCAGATCTATATTAGCCCAATGCATCAGTTAATTCAAACTTAAAAGAAAAAGTACAACCTAATTTTGTTAATGAATGCCAAAAGTGATAAAATAAAAGTCTGTTGATGGTCAGTCAAGTCAATGAGGATGTTGTGACGCTAAATTCTGTTAATCTTGAACAATGCAACCTTACGTTTAATTGTGTTATTCCAAAAACTCTCAGAGACATTAAACTCCATTTGCACAGTAATGCTTAAATATTTTAGCTTGACACATTTAGAGTAAAATGTAGCAGATTAGTTTGTAGGTAACTGGGTAACATAAGATGAATGTAATCGCATAAAAAATTAGTTGATTTCAAATAATGATCTCAGCTCTTAGCTGATGCCATAGGTAACGTAGTAAAGGCAAAGTGAAAAACGTCGATGGCAGATAATGTGAGCAGTGGAATGGGTGGATGTGTTTCTGTTCATGATAAGCAGCTTTACTGTCCTTGGAAACTGAAAACACAGCTGTGACGCATTTAAAGATACTCTGTGGATGAACATGTAGATGTTTGTTGACTCGATCGTTTCTCCATGGGATGTTACATGTCTTCTACCAGGAAGGAGCTGTGTTGGCCAATCGTCTCATACGCCTGTAAAAGCACAAAAACATTTTTTATGAGGGATGTATAAATGAATACATTTACATACTTTGATATGGAGTTCACATTAAAAGGCAAGAGTGAACAAGTTGAAAAAATAATGCCTCTGACCACAGTACTGCTGATGTGACACTATAAAAAGTATTTTTGGTATTTAGTTTATTGATATTGGGTCTATCTTTATATTCAGGTTATGCAGAGGACAATGGGGAACAAGAGGATGTGCTGTTTTTCTCTGCTGGTTTCTGCCTACCAGGGCTTTAAATAGAAAAACATACAAGTTCTATGCACATCTTGGTATGAATTATGTAAAAGACAGTGCATTTTCCATTATGTCTGAGTAGTTATTGAGGGTCTGACTGACTCACCTAGTGTTTCTGTCTTGGTCTCTGATCTTCTTCTCCATTTCAGCGTCAGTGAGAGTCTCCAGCAGGGGGCACCACTGGTCTGCATCTCCTGTGTTGCGAATGGCAATCTCTACTGTGGGCAGTGGGTTCTCACTGCAGAGACATGCCAACCGTGGCAGTAGAAAAGCAGCAATGAGTCCATCATAACCATCATCAGATTGTGAGGTAAAGTGAGATTTAAAGTCACCATTACAGCTAAACCAAACTTCATGAGTCATTGCAAGTGAGTTACCTGAAGGCGTAAGTTCTCTGATGCCAGCTGAGCTGACCGCGGATGCTGTAAGCGATAGTGGTGACAAACTCTCCACCCAGACCAAGCTCAGAGCAGAGCTTCAATGCAAAAGACTCTGGAGAGTTCTCCCTTTCAGACATGTCCCACTCAAACTGGTCCACTAGAGAGATGTTTCCCACATGGATGTTCAGCTGTGGAACAAACACACCCTTCACTCACTTCATGCACACTCAAATCCCCTTAATTTTAGATCACTGTGGCTTTTTCATTAAAAAAGACACTTAGGTATTGTTTTGGATCTGATTTGCATTTTGCTCTGGTCACAAGTGGACATCTCTCAGGCCATCATAAAGATCCAACACACACCAAAATGTGTATTTCATGGAAATGGAATGCTCATAGTTATATATACATTATCAGACAAAATCAACTCATCAAGTGAGTAACAAGAGACATTTAACATGCCTTTGAACAGCACAGTGAATCATTTTTTCTACTTGCTAATGCTAACTGCAATAGATAAAAATGCAGCAAAACATAATTTCATTCAGTCAAGTATCTTAATTGTTAATTTGTGATACAAAACTAGCCCTGTTAAACTTGTGTGACTGCCAAATTGCCTGCAGGAAGTAAGCCATTACTATATTTTAGAAGTTAGATGAGTTTGGTTAATTGTAAAGAAGGGAAGTGTGAGCCAATCACAAGTGATCACTTGAGATGCATGTGAGGGTGCATTGTAATCCCATGTGTGAACAGATGCACTTAGAAATTTCCACTGTGATCGGATAACAAGAAACACATTCAATGCCAAGTCTGAACAAGGCCTCTGGGCGTCTACCCATCATACCCACAAGTGTCAAATTTGTTCTGGAAATTCCTCTTCAAACTGCATATAATACAGTAGTTTCACTATTCAAATTTATTGTTCATACAACAAGCAAATACAAACACCTCGACTTTAGGGCCCACCTTGATGATGACTCTCTGGTCTGCCTGTTCTTCTAGGATACTGTCAGTGGGGTAAGACTCAATCTGCTGACGAATGGCTGAAGCAATAGCTGGGACAAAGGCCAGAGGATTCAGGTCCAGATCATCACATAAGATCTCGGCAAACATCTCTGGGGTCATCAGTTTCTCTGGGTGACCAACAAAATGACAACATTTTACACAGCAATAATTTACAATAACCTTTGGGCATTAATTTAATAAGTTGTGTGTGTACCATTCATATTCCATGTGAAGGCATCTCTGAGTTTCTGTCCATCAATCTCCATGTCTAGACGAATGGGAACCAGCACCTCGACCTGGGCTGCATTCTCATGGATCACTGCAGGGTCATGGTCATCAAAGCTGAATGATACACAACACACTAATTAAATAAGCATGTAACATCTTATCAGTTCTTGTAGGGCAACAGAAGTATCATAGAGGTAATGTACCTATGGTCAAGGCTCATAGATAAACTTTAATGGAATATTTGAATCTGAACTGTGAAATATTTGTTTTGCTGACTTTCAAGTGGATGTAATTTCACTACAAGCTCTTACAATATTTTAAAGTCAGTCATTAACCTAATTCAGTGTGTGCTTCTTGAGAGTAATGGTGACGTGTCCATTTTCTATCATTGCATGTTAGATATGTCAATGTTTACTTAACAATGTTTTCTCTTATACTATTGTTCTAGCAGCCAGTTCTGTGGCTATGAGGAAGTGTACCACTGGAAACTGGAGTTATTGCAAAGTGGTAAAGTATCCAGCTATCTTCTATTAGTGATTTGGGATGGATCGCTGATCTGAGTGATCTACTGGTTCATGCGGTTTAAGTGCAATGACACCATTCACACATTATCATTAATTCTATGCAAGTCTGGCAGTGAACATTATCTTCGACTGTATGCACCTACTTTGCTCTACTAATTAAGCATCAACACTTTCACAGGACTAATGATCCATCTCTTAAAAACTGCATTTTAACATACCTAAACTCCTACAATTAGCTTAAGAAACTCTAACTATTTTAAAATGAGAGATAAAGCTTGCTAACCACAGGGGGAAGGTCCTCTTCTTGTCACGGCCCAGTCGGTTGCGGTTAATGGTGGTAGAGCAAGGCACAGCATCTAAATGATGAGAGCTGTTGGGCAGTGTGGGCACCCACTGACTGCTCCTCTTTGCTTTTTGCTCCCTTTAAAATAATGAGAAATTTAAGATTATTCTTCCTTGTCAGTAGTTCCCATCATCCATTTCATAGATGGACAAACTCAAACAAGCCAAATATATCGATCTATAAATTTAAAGAAAAAAGTGCATTCATCTACCACCTGTTAAGATTTACCTGAGGTAGGCTGGGGGCTCAGTGCTGATGGACACTGCCTTGTATTTCTCGTCATTACCCTCAAAGATCTCTTCACATTCAGATGCTTTCAGCAGAGTAACACTAGTGGCTAGAGGTGAAATTAGGGAAGGAAACCACATGTCAAGTTTTTCCAGTTTACTTCTCAAAGGTTTATTAATGTCAACTTGGAATGTGACATATTGGTTAGTTCTTCTACCTATTATTGTGTTAATAAACAATGAGCTTTCATGTAACAAGTTGCTTTAACAGCCTGCTGTCTCTTTTAAAATTACTGATACTACTCATGACACGAGTCATTAAATATTGTTGTATCTTGACCTGCAACTCACCATGTGATGATGCTACAATTTTCTTCCTCTCCTCCACTGAGGCCAGTCTCCTCCATAAAGATGGGTATCTCTTATACAAGGAGCCTCTGAACATACGTAGATAGTTTCCAACCTGAGAAGCAGAATAGAGCACCAAGCATATAATTTAGGATGTAAACTAATACTTATAATCTGGACCTGGATTGAATTTTTTTTTTTTTTTTAAATTTACATGGGAATAAAAAACACAGAAACCCCAAACTTTTGCATTGAGATCTATTTTTTAAAATAACGTTTTAAATACCATAAACACCTAAGGTTTATTCTCTTGCAGTATTCTTATTTGAGAATACACAACTAATCGTAAAGGCTGCTTCAAGTTCCAAAGAGGAAACAAGAGTTTAACTTGATTGTGTTGTTGCCTAAAAATGCACGATTCAAGATGATCCTAACTGCATTGACCCACTTCAAATATGAATGAAAAAACTCACTATCTTACTGGGTTATTTCCCTTGAAAACGCAGCTTTGTTTCAGTTTTTTAACCCAACTAAATATCAAATATCAATGAGATTAACTACCTTTAATTTCATTAGGGGTTTTAAAATCTAAAATCGGAAATTCGTCATCATACTCTTGTCACAACGATAACTTCAAACTTGTAACTTGATGGTCAAATCTAGCCACTGGTCAACTGCGACCCGTGATGAGAATGACCATAAAATAGCAGAAATATGGTATTGTTTTATATTTTAAGAGATGAGACTGTAATTCGTTTCGGATATGACAGTCGGACCTAATTCAGATACATCTTCACTATTACTTCTTTGTTTATGAAGCATCAATGGGGGTCTCGTTAGCAAGCTAGCAACGACTAGCCGGGAAAAAGCAGATGACTCGCACTACACATTAAAAGTAAATATAAAATACGGCCACATACCTCTGAACCAACCATATAAAAGTCCCCATCTTGTTCTAGTTGAAATTTAACTGGCTTCTGGCCAAATGTTTTACTTAAAGCCAATTGCATCATTACGCACTTGCTAACAAGCTAACTAGTAAGTAGCCCCTTCGTCTCCAGATGTGTTAAAGGCTTACGATAATTGTGGGAAATCTGAGTGTTCCACATGAAAGTAGCATTTGCCACAGAGCTTTGCCTTTAGAAACCTCAATTCATTTATTGTATTTATTTTCTCGTACAAAAAAAAACAACATTGGACGGGAACCGTTCCCCAATATATTTATGGACAGTTATTATTATTTTTTTTTTACGTTAAATATCACCGACAAGTCACGATGCCTTTTACTAAAGTTTTTCCGAAAATTATGAAGGCTGCATTAGGCTTATTCTTTGGTTAAATCATGGTTGGGGTACAATTTGTATGGTATGTTATCGCCCCCTACTGATAAAGTGAGTGAAAATAATAACAATAAACTTAATCATATTTTATGAATTAAGAAATGTTTAACTAACAATCAGAACTTGTGATTTCAATTATGTCCTAATGTTTCTTTATATTTGCTTCCATGCTGACTACCCAAGTACATGGAAGACAAAATTGTTTAGTAGTATCCGCACTACATAATAAACAATAGGCAGGTAAAATGCGAAATAGTTGTATTGCAAATAATTTTTTAAAAAGGGAGCTATAAAAAAAACCCAAAACAAACAAAAATAAAAAAAACAGATGATGGTGAAACCAGTAGTCATGACAAAAGTATTTCATATTCACCTCTAAATTTCTAAACCTCTCTAATCCAAATAACCATCATGCTCTCTAAATGAATCAATTTCTGAATATTATGCAGCTCATTTGGCTTCATCTATTTTACTATAGTTAGAGGATAAAACAAAGCATAATTTGCCACACACATTTATTCATTAAAAAAGTGAAATGAAAAGAAAAATACACCCGCCATCTTTCCAATATTATTTTACTGCTGTCATTTTTTCCTCTTTCATATGACAGTTGTTCATCAACATTTTTTGAGATGAAGACCATATAACCTGAGCCAAAAGGCTCACCATCCACAGTTCCATCCAAAGCTTGAATTCTCTTAAATAGTCTTAGAGCAACAATCTGGCATCAAGAAGAGTTTCTGAGGATGATTTAAGCCCATTAACAAAGACAACAGACGGTTATCTCCAAACAAGTTCTGGCTGGTTTGGCATTCTTCATCCAGAACTAAACAAACACGTCAAAAACAAAGACCATGTTCGTCCCCTTCATCTCTCTGAGGGAATGTCCGTGGAAGTGACCTGACGATCAGCAAGGGTAGGGAGGTGTGTTTAGCCTCCGAGGCGCTGTCCTTCTCCCCAGGCAAATCCCCCCGGACGCTCCTCAGGCAGAGGATTGTAGTTAGCATCCTCCTCTGGAGTGTCAAACAGCATCTTTCTGTGGAGCAAAATGATGTACAGTCTATTTACAGCTGATGTGATGGTTCTTTGTGAAACATTCAGGGTATACGATGGCCTGATATGACCAGTGGTGAAAGTACTTGGATGAATTTATTTGACATGGACATAGTAAAATCAGAATTAAATACAACATGAGAGAATATGAGAAAAAGGAGATACAATTATAATAAAAGAAATAAAACATACAATCTATTTAAAAAATGACATGCAAGAACATCATTGTTTTTGTTTACACATTAATGTAACACCTCTATTAAAAAGATATAAAACGTATTGTGTTTTCAGCTCAGTTGGTGGTTAGCAGATCCATTATTCTGCTCTTTTATCCTTGTGATGTAAAGCCTGTGTACTGATTATGTTCAACTGCTCATATCGTGACATAAATTGATTCAGTAAAGAAGCCTGATGTAGACATGTACAAATCTTCTTCTCCTTTCGTTTTTTCCCTTCAGTGGTTGCCACAGCGAATCAGTTGCGTCCATCTAACCATGTCTCCTGCAACCTCTTCTTTCACAATGTAGACGTGTAAAAATAAACTTCAATAATTTTACACTTTCATAGCTGAATATATTAAGGATATAACAATGATGCCATTGATGTTTTGTAGAGGTTTTATTGTATGATTTGACAGGCCTTTATATTTGAATGAGGGTAACCAAGACTATTCAAGAAGTAGTTGGCTATGAGAGGTGTAAGAATGAATGCATGTAAGTGTATTATATTTCAGTTCAAATTGTCAAATTATATATTTCAGAGTATTTCCATTTTCTGCAGTTAATTACATAAAAAATACTGTATATATACAAATACAAACACAAACACACACACATTTATTAAAATTGTTTTTTTTGTATGTGTAATACTGTTTTAATGAAGTAGCTTCAGCATATGTGAAGACCAACTATAAAATCCTCAACATGTACTGTGTGTTCCCCTTATTTTATATTTCTCATGGGTGTATGTGTATTTAACACTGAACCCTGTAGGGTTGATCCCATGTGACACAGAATATTCAGTCGTCTTATTCATCAGTATGTTAGGAGAACTATGAGACTCACATGATAGATGGGGTCTTCAGCCACCTTCCACCTCCTGGCTGGTTGGGAAAAACATCCTCCAGGAAGAAGTACACATGACCGACGGCAATACCTCAAGAAGAAAAAAGAGAGCCCACTTCAACACAAATAGGATTCATCATCAACCACAGCGGTCGCCTTGTGAAACTGAAGCACTAAATGATGGCTGAAAATAACAGCCGCAGGTACCTAAAAGATCCACAATGATGGAGTTTCCCAGCAGGAGTGAGAATCCCATTAGCACCCAAGGAAGGAAGGGTGCCTGGAAATTTAGCAGGCCGAAGAAATTCATGCGAACATTTGGGTTTCGTCTGCTCCACACGTACACCAACATGATGGTGAAGGCCTGGCCCAGGAATACCAGACTCACAAAGGTGCCAAATATCTGAAACCTTGTTAAAGAACATCAGCATGTGCCTCAATCTGGTGTCAGAAAACAAGCGTCATAAAAAAAAAAAAAAAAAAAACCTCAAAGAGTAAAGATGTAGACAGAGCAATGTTGAATAGAAACAGTTGAATGGAAAGGATACAGTCATCAGGAGCCCACCAAAGAGGAACATGAAGACAAAGTCAGCCGTCCGTCCCCTGAATGAGCCCTCCTCGAGCATGCGACAGTATCTGTACCTGAAAACAAACAGTTAAGGAAATCTACAGAGTAATGGAGCGTTTCATCAGCATTTTTTTTTTTTTGCCGATGTATTTTACTTTTGATTTTATTGTAAAGCACTTTGTGAAATCTTTGTGCAAAAAGCATCATATAAATAAACTTTAATATTATAAATTATAGTATTCATAGGATTTACAATAATTAGCGAATGCATTCACATCTTCCCTATTAACACACAAATACTGATCACTGTGTACGTCATTGAAATGTTCACAGTGCAGGATGGAAAAATAATGCAGAAGCCAAAGCAGGTTCACAGCAGTGGAAGAGCTGCTCTCATTTGTAAAGTGCAACCGCTCTGAACTGTGCTGCTTATTTATTTTTATCTGTACATCTAAACAGCACACTAGTGTTTCACTGACCCAAAAATACATGCAGGAACCCCCCCCTTTGAAATAGACACAAATACACTTTACATATGAGGGGCTTCAATAGACACCTATGTCTGACCTGTAGAGAGATCCTTCCTCGGTTACATTTCCAAAGAGGATTAATTGAAAGAGTGTTTTGTTATTGAAACAGAAGGTCCAAGAGATAGAGGGCGATATATATATATATGTACTGTCCAGACTGAAAAATTGTGTTTTTGGGTTAAAGCTGATGATCCAAAAGAGAAATTTTGTTCTCATTGGGACCAAAATTTATATATAAATATATATTTATAAATAAATATAAATTGCCATGACATTGACTTTTTAGGGAATCTTCCTCAAAGCCTGAAATGTCAATCATTTTAGCAAAAATAATATTAGCATGTTTTTTGTCTGGCTACAAAACATATGAGTCACCAACTTACGGATACAAAAAACACTTATTATTAATATGCATGAAAATATGACTTAGATTTATGCGGTTAAAACAGTCCCTTGTTTGAACAGAAAAGTAATTTTTATTTTCCACAGTACTGAGAATGTCTTATTTGGAAATGTCTGTGTAGTGATGTTATTACTGATCACCACTGCACATAAAACATATTGAGGGATTCCTTCAAGAGTCCCACACACATCATCTGAGCTGATATTGTGGCACTGTTATGCACTTGTACGTTTATGCTGTAGATGTTGATTCATTTTTTAAAAAGGAAAGGCTGCATAAAAAAAAAAAACTGACCCAGAAGTGGAAAGGATACAAAAAAATCATATTGAACAGGAAATTGAAGCCGACTGGCCCAAAAAACAGGAAGTTGGTTATTAGTCGCCATACCTAAAAGAGATAAAAGAGAACATTCAGCTGCACATAAGGTCACTAGCAGTCTAGGTTAAATATGGTGATGGGCTTCCGTTCATTCTTTAAAGACTGAATCAGCTCTTTTCAGATATAAAAACACGGCTTCAGATAACATTCCTGAGGCTCAGATTACTCACTTGATAATTCCTTAGAATCAAATCTGGATTGAAGTATAGTTGAAAAGGTGTAATGATCTCTAGTTGCTGTAAAAGAGGAGAAGAAAGACTGTAAAAGGGTGAAAACTCAAACTAATAAAACACTATGGAATAAAAAGAGTCAACACTGCAGTTATTTATTTTTACTGAAATTTACAGAAGCACTGATCTGTAACAGTGTCGTCACTTTACATCAATTCACTGACAAATAGAATAAGATATTTGCATGACTAAAATATTAAATATACGACAGAGCATTAGGGCCATTCATGAAGGAGAAGATATTTTTTGATATGACGAGATTTAAGTCAACATGTCGACATTAAACT